>ML786473.1:977720-990328 GCA_009831015.1 Picea engelmannii | reverse complement strand
TGGAGGTCCAAGGAATGGTAGTATGGGTTTTGAGGCAGAGGACCACCATAAGGCATGCTAGGAGCATATGAAGTGTATGGGCCACTATTGATGTGTTTAATGGATGAGGGTTTGTGCACATTCTAGGAAAAATGAGTCCCTTAGAGGGATGTACTAGAACTAGAATGAGTGGGTTGTTATCTATCATAATAAAAGTTGTGGTTTGGATAAGGCATATTACAATGCCCATATAAAGTTTGGCCATATGATGTATTAGGTTGTACAGGTGACATGTTGGCTTGACCATATGACGTGGGTTGATATCCATACATAGTGTTAGCTCCACCATAGTGATTGTCATACATGTTACTACCAGGGATAGGTTTATCTATCCAAGCTAGTTGGTGGCATTCCTGAGAGACCCTTAATGCAATCAATATCATGGGATGCCCCCAATGTATGTTGCTCAAAATAAAAATTCTAAGGGGAATCAAGGATAACTAAGTACAACTATCCTCTCCAAACATATATGAGGTCAAATTTTTGTTTCTTAAGAATGGATTACTCTTTCGATTGTGGCGTGGTCATGGCCACATATTTGGAAATGACAGGGAGGAGAGATTTCAAAAATCAATCCAAAAGGATCTTGTCTTTGATATCTATTTCATACAAGCTACACCCTTTGCACCACTCATGGATTTGATCCATGATATGCATGGCAGTGATTTGGAAAAAAATGTTAGAATTTCAACTCCAATATCCTGATGAAATGGTAATTGGAAAGAAGTAAAAAAAACTTTAGCTATGGACTCAAATGCAGTGTGGGTCTTGACTATATTTTCTATATACCATTTGATATTTTGTTTGGTGAGGGTGTGATGAAACAACCTAAGTTGGATAGAGATTTCCATGATACTATTAGAGGAGCATCATAGATGAAATGTCATAACATGTTTCGGTGGCTCCTCTCTAGATCGACCCTCAAACTTTGGAATGTCAGTGGGTAGCTTTGTAGGCATGAGTGGCTAATATGGGTCACATAGGATATGATCATTAATGAGCTTAGAAAAATCTAGGATATTTGGGCTAGACATGTATGGTAGGTTATGTGGTAGGGGTGAAACCATCCTGGATGGGTGGGTGATGGATGAGATAAACATGGTAGATCTCAAAGAAGGTGAGACAGTAGAGTAAAAGTTGGATAATGATGAGTTTGATGTGGACAAACTAAAATTAGGATTTGAAGGAGACCCAACTTACCTTGGTAGAGAGATGGAAAGAGAAGGGATTCCTCCTAATAGAGGAGGAAGAACATGAAGTCTACGTGAATGTCTAGGTAACTAGTGTTCCTCTGGAGTTCCCAACGCTTTGAATATCTCTAAGTGGATAAGGAAAAATGATATAGTGTTATACAAAAAAATGAATACTCAAAGAAAATGTGGTTAAATTGAAATAACTGCACAAGTGGTGTGACAATGTTTTATTGTGTGTTTCAATAACTCACAAATGCATTTATTTTATGGAGGGGTTTTCAAATGATATTTGTAAAGGAAAATCACGATCCTGTGATTCTACCAATATTATCTCAAATAAAAATAAATATGTGACGACCCCTCCGTTACAACAACAAACGAAAAGTGATGTATAATAGGTAAAAAAAAAATTTGCATTAGGATATTAAATTCATTACAACATAATAAACAACATCGCAAGTGATACATCGTCATAACTAAAATGACACATGAGCCTTGCATTAACACGATTAAAGAGGCACATAATCACCACATAACAATGACTCAATCAACACATAATCCACATGGCATCATAATTAAAAACATTACAAGTGACACCTCATGGAAATCAAGAACGACACAAGCCAACACATTGACATAAATGTTAGAGACGCATAATCAAAGAGTATATATATATATATATATATATATATATATATATATATATATATATAGTGGTGCAATTATTTACATCACAATCACTTTAAAACAATATACATAACGATCCACCATGTCATTGAACATTAAAATAACTACCCTCCCAACCTATCCTGCATGGTTAGGACCTCTAGGACACATAAGCAACGCTCAAGCCCAAGATTCATCCGATTGATTTTGACCATTTAAGGTCTCAGGGCTGGCGACTGTTATGAGGAAAAAGGAGGTGTCTAAATCCCACTAATCCAATCAATACAACAACAACTATATCAATAAATCAATCTTAATCATCAAATATTCATGGTGCAAGAGTATTCTAATCACTTAACTAAACCTACATTAACATTATTTCAATGCGTGCAATTAATATAATCACTTAGGAAATCATACCTCAACATTATTCAATGCACGCGAGTAATCCAATAAATTAAACTTTCATCAACATTAAATATTCATTGCGCAAAAGTAAACTATCAATTTATTTCATGGTGCAACATAATTTATTTCAATTTATTTTGTTGCACAGTCTATTCTTGTGCACCTTCTTGTGGAGACTTCATGTAATCTTTGCTACCAATTCTCCAACCTTGTCTGAGTCTGACGTGCATGACATGATACTTATCCAACTGAGTACCCCATACGTAGTTGGATTCACATAATATTCTTCTCGTGTGGTGGTTCTGTATAACAGGTTAATTTCCTCCAGGTCTAAACAAGTGGGTTCTACAAACCTTTCTCCTTATGAGGGATCCAATGGTGCAATGAATCTGTACTCTCCTGAATTGAAAGTCATATTCCTCGTCTTTAGATCGAATATGGCATGATTATCAAATGCCCAATCAAATCCAATCAATGTTGGATAAGGTGTTGTACCATCCACAATTTCTATCACTTTGAAACCGGCTTTAGTGCACACTCCATCTAGATGTATTGTCACACACTTTAACCTTCCAATTGACAGAACCTTGTGTTTATTTTATAGGTCCAACTAAACGAGTGAATATCTTAATGTGGGATCTCCCATACATTTCCATGTATTCTTGGGTAGTATGTTCACTTCGGAGCCTAAATCTAGTATGATATTCCCCATGTTGAAATCTCCAATGTTGGCGTTCATTCTGAATTCTCTCCTTGTTCTCCTCCTTGTATGCAAATGATTGATTTTTTTCTGTGCGAGGTTTTCCTCTACTTCTATGCTACATATTTCTAACATATTTTGTAACACTTTAACAAATGATGGATCATTTAGTAGTTTAACATGGGATTGCAGAAAATCCTTTATGGTACTTACTTGTCCTATAAGTTGTGCTTCATTAGTATGATCCAGTGATGAAGGCATCTTGTATGCTGGTATGTCCTGAGTATACTGTGTAGTTGATGTAGATGCAATGTATGGCTTCAAGAATTATTTTTTGGCTTTCTTGAATATCTCCTTTTCATTCTGTGCATCAAACTGCTTCTATGGTTCATTGTTCTTCTTTACCCATTGGTGTTGTGTTGGATCTTGTCGTACTGCATAATATCCTGTCTTAGATCCTCCACGCGTAAGTATGTTGATATGTCTTCCATCATCCCTTTCTTCTATAGAAATCCATTGGATGGTCTGATTTCTCTGATTTCTCTTTTCCTGGATCTTCCCCAATAGTGTCAGACAATCTTTTGTGTCATGGTCAGATGCACGACAATACATACATGTCACAGGTGGAAGTGGACATTCTCTTGCATATTGTCCTAGTTGATGACAATTATGGCATACCACTGGTCCCGTGCCTCTTCCAAAGACTCCTCTACCTCTTACTCCACCTCTATATCCAGCTCGATCTCCTTGCGGTGTGTTGTACCGTGGCACCTGGTTATACTACCCAGGATTATACTATGGCTACACGGTATTGTATTGCAGTTATGTAGTGTTATATTGTTGTGGCATGGTGTTATATGGGGATGGTACTTGGTTAAACTGTGGCATATATTTCCTTGTCATCATCTCTTCCTGCACCCTATAGGTGTCTGGTGTTCTTTCCCTCATCATCTCCATTTTCCTGCAATATTTGTCATCATGGCCTACTGACTTGCAAAAGTTGGAACAAAAACTCTTAGGAACTGTCTGGTATTTCTGCATCATTTGACAGTGATATGGATCATGCCCCTGTGTCTTACAAATCTCACACCATAGTCCTCTTGATGGAAAAGGGTTTGGTAGTCCCGTTTCCATGTACTGCACGAATGTTGGGCATTTGTTCTTGTGGTTTCCTTCTGTCCTACATGTGGTGCACCAAACAACTTCTCTTTTGTCCTTACTCCTATTCCAGTTTAATTGACATGTTATATTCTTCATGTATTCCTTGAGCTCCTTTATTTCTGAATCTGTCTTCTGATGTTGGTTCTCTTCTAGTTTCAAGGCTTCCTACAGAGCCTCTGCCTGGGTCTAAAACTTCTGTTGTCTCAAGGGGTATTTCAAATGTGGTAGTAGTGAATTGACAAACATATGCCTATGTTGCATATATGTCACGACATACTTGAAATTTCCTTTCAATCATTTGAATCTATGGTCTATCTCCCAGAAATATTCTCCTCATTTCTGCCTAATCTCTATCATCTCATTCATGTATTGATCCTCTCAGATAGGCTTCTGGAATTCATTTATCATCATCTTCTTGATATCCCCAATAATTATGGTTGTTCATGGTGGAATGTTTATAGCTAATCTCATGTACCAATCTAGTGCACATTCTCTTAGCATGATGTAGTTGCATTTAACCTAAGATAGCTTTCGACTAAAAAAATAGATAGGATGGTTGTTATTCCCTTCTTCAATTTGCACAAGGATGGCACATAGTGCAACTCCATAGGCATCAATAAGGACATGAAACTCCTTTTTCCAATTCGAGTAAGTCAAGATGGGTGCAAAACTCAACTTTTATTTTAACACATCAAAGGCTTTATCGTAGTCTGGAGTCCAATGGAATCCTTCAGATATTTTTAATAGTTGTTCCAAAGGTGTTGTAATAGTTTTATAACTATGAATGAACCTATGGTAATATCCCATGTGACCCAATGCAGATCGTAGTTTCTTTACAAATATGGGGGGTGGTATATTAAAGATGGCCGCAACTTTTGAGGGATCAATGAGTACCCCTTCCCTGCACATGATATGTCCAAGAAGATTCCCAAAGGGTACATAGAATATACACTTTTTCAAGTTTAGGGAAATATGCAACTTCCTACACTGCTCAAACATCAATCGGAGCATAGCAATGTGTTATTTCAACATGATATAAATTTTCCATTTGTCCATGTATACTTCCAAAAAATTATGGATTAAGTCGCAGAATGTCACAATGACTATCCGAGAAAATACCATTGGGGCATTCTTCAACCCAAAAGGCATGACATTATAAGAAAATGACCCACACTCAGTAGTGAAGGTGGTATTTCTATTGTCTTCCTTTGCAATCTAGACTTGATGATAGCTGGAAAATCCATCTGTAAAGGAGTAGGATTCCTTACCTGCCACTTGTTCTAAAAATTCATCACTGAAGGGAGTTAGGAATGGATCATGGATGTAGGAAAATTTTAGGTTCCTGTAATAGACACAAACACAGATATCCTTTGTGCCCTTATTACTTTGAATTATGGTGGGACTGATCCATTCTGCCTCATCAATAGAGAATATTAACCCTATTGTGAGCATGCAATCAATCTCATTTTTCACTTTCTCCTTAACTTGAGGATTCAATCGATGTGGTCTATGCTTCAGAGGTTTTGCACCAGGTTTTAGCTCTACCTTCATCTCTCATAGGTTTCCCTTAATTCCTTTGAGGTCATAGAAATTTTTCAGAAACAGGTCCTCATAGTCATGCAATAAGGCTTGGATTTCAGTCATGGTCTACTCATCCCAGTAGTCACCTACAGAAGCTATCCTGGGATGGTCTTCACTACCTGTGTTTCCCTTGCACAACTTAAAGGGTTCAGTGTAAAAGATACTAGATTTTGTTGGGAAATTTTTTTTGACAGCTCTACTTCCTTTAGACTTCTTAAATTAAAAATGACTAAGGTCTTCTAGGTTATCTAGGTTGTTAGGGTTTGTATCAATTTTACTATAATGTGCAGGTAGACTGGTAGAAACAGAAGTAGGGCTAGACCAAATAAAATGCTCATGTGTGGGACAGACTGTGGGAGGACAGGTAGCTTGTTGGGTATGTGTTATATTCTTTGCAAGGGGGAGAATTCCCCTTGTACGGGGGTTTGGGGGCAACACCCACGAGAAAAACAATTATGCCTAGGAAAATGTGTCACATATTTAGGTGGTTTTTCAACACATGGTTTCTTTGCCAATGTTTTTCTATTTCCAGTTAAGGAATTAGGATTTTTGACTAATCCAGGTCATTGGGTTAGTGTTTTGGATGCCACTGGCTCCTATATGTCTATTGTATTGTAAAAAATGTATCACAATGAATGAATATATAATATGTTGGTTTTCCCAGTTTGGGTTTTTAGTGGAAAAATCTCTGTGTAATGTTTGTATTTTCCATTGTATCTTTTTTGTTATTTTACTGAAAATATGTTTGCAGTAAATATTGTACAAGGTTAAAATCTACATAGCCTTTATTTCATTAGTAAATAACATATTTTTAATATGATGCAATGCTAAAGTGATTTTGGGAGACTTACTTGAAAATGAGAAATCTTGAAAAATTGTTTATGGAGTACTTCCTAGCAAGTGGTTTGATGTCTGATCTCTTCGTGTACATACCAGGTAGTTGGAATTTGTCCTAGTGAATGAAACAACTGGTGCACTAAAAACTGAAGAGGTATTTGTGTCGTTGTCCATACTTTGATACATTATGCAACATTCTCTCTTGGATCGGTTGTCCCCTCGTATAGTCCGAGTGGTAGCGTGTGATGTTGCAGCTTCTATTATGAAATCTCTAGATGGATCTGAGATGAAGGACTAAAATGATACTACATAGCGAGTTTGGTCTGGTCCCATGAATGACAATTGATTTTATGTGTCTCCCACCACCTAGCTGGGGTTGCACGCAGGGCTACATCTAAAGATGATATTCTATGATCTATCCCAACCTTTTCTTCCATTTCAACCAAACATTTTTGTAACTCAGAGACACCATCATAGATCAAATGCTCTCTGAGTTTAGTTCCAATTCATCTCAACACTCTAACGATTGCACATCATCTGGATAATTTTTCATACCGTCCATCCTACCAATTCTTAAAATATGCCTCCAAGTCCTCTCCCACAGATCAAATATTTCTCCAAATCACAAATCCATCTGTAGTGGGGTTAATGTAGTATACCCGTTTTCTAGTAGTTAAAAGATACATCTGATCTAAGAGGTTTGGCTCCATGTTCTCATTAGAGGGTTCTATATACCTATTCCCCTCGTATAGATCCAAGGGATGGATGAATTTTACTCCATCCGATTTAAATATCCTGAGCTCCATTTTGAGGTCCATGATAGCATAGTTGTGATAGGCCCAATCATTTCAAGACAGGAAGGGTACGGGTCCCTCTCCCCCATAATATCAATGACCTCAAAGTATGCCATGGTCTTAACCCCTACAATGTCCACCTCGATGTTCTCCAACCTTCCCATGGGGTAAATGCAGTATTGGTTGGCCATGCACAATTGAATGGGAGAATAATCTAGCATGGGTTTTCCCATTTCCTCCCTTGTTTTCTTGGGTAGGATGTTAAAATATGAACCCAAGTCTAGCATAGGATTATTGATCTCATAACCATCTATATGAGAATTTAGTCTAAATTCCCTATCATACCTCTTCTTCCTTTTTTGTATTGAGTTGTTATTATGTTATGGCAGGTTAGAAACAATGTGTTCCCCTGAGTTTCCTCCAGTTCCTAGAGTGTTTCTGATGGTGTTTCATAATTTATGGGTAATTTTTTCATTCTCCAAAATGTGATAGAAAAGCTGCAATGAAAAATTAACAGGCTTATGTGATCCGTCTACCAAAACCGTGGAAGATCTAGGGTTTTTTCCAACTCCCCCGTGGAGTTTAAACTCTAGATTCACTCTCTCCAGTGTTGTTGAGTCAGACATCTGTTTGAACATTTCTACGACATTTTTGAAAAACTATTTTTGGCTCTCTAGATCATATTATCACTCCAAGAGTCACTCCTAGACTGCAAATGAGAATAAGCTTGGTAACATAGAAATAAAAAGACTTGATTGGGTTTATACTGAAGCAAGAAGAAGAAAACAAGGAAAGGAAAAGACAATAGCTATTGTAAATCAATTATGGATTGTTAGGATATGGAGTCAAGAAAACACCCTTCTCATTAAATGCAATCAATCTACATATCAGATAAAAGGTTTATTGAATAGAGGAAGAAAAGATAACACAAAGAAGAAAAATCATAAGGCAGATATCCTCTCTGCATAAATGAATTCAAGGTACTTGAATGTAAACATTGACTAATGGGAAAGATACATTAGATCCTCGGAGGCTCAAGAATCCATTAATCAAAGGCAACCACGATCATCAAGTTGTACAATTCATTCAAGTAAGAAAAAAATTTGGAAAAGAACACAGGGAATACAATCTGATAACACAGATATCATGAACCTTCAATAATATATTTTTTTATAAAAAAAGATGCCCCTCGGGGTTACAATGATCACAGGAAAAGTGCCTCCTACAACTCTCTCATAAGCCTCCTTGAACTTTCCAAGACCTCTCAGGTCTCTTAAGTGAAAAACCCTCGGTCTCTAAAGACTGCCCCCTCTCTTTCTAATAACAAAAATGTTTATATATCAATAAAACTCATCCAACTCCCTCTAGCATTCGAGAAATAATATCTAAAAATAGAATTTTGTTTGGTTAAGTTGCAAGAAATCTGGAGCTCGTTGTGATCTTTTTCCTGGAAATATGGAAAAAATACAACTGTCGACTTGAAATATGGAAGTGATTTGAATATTGTTTGGTTGTCGAATTAGTGCATTGAGAATACTCTGCCACCTGTAATTTCCTTCCTTGAAATGTTGAAAACGAGTTTGAATGCTATCTATGTTCTCTTGAATGATTGCCACATGTCCTTTGACTTCTTTTTCGCAGTGCCCGAATATTTTGTAGCACACCTCCAGATTTCGTAGAGCCACTGTAAACAGTTCTGCACATTTCGTAGTGCCACTTGTGAAACAGTTCTACACATTTTGTAATGCCTTTTATATGTCTAATATTTCTCTAAACATAACATTTTTTGAAAAACTAAGAGAGTTTTTTGTTATTTGGTATGTGATGAACAAAAACCTCCTCCAGTTTTAAAAATACCTTCCCATTTGTTCATAATCCAAGTTTTAAGTTAGTCACTCAAAAATTCCAAAAGCGTAGTGTGTTCTCAGTAGAAATGAAACATGGTCTTTGAGAGGGTTTTTGGAGGCCTTCCCAGAATATTTTTGGGCTGAAAAAGATATGGATGGAAATATTATGATTTCTGCTATACAATGGAATCATCAAGAACTGCAATCACCTTCTCAAAACCCCTGAAAAATTGACTTGAACTCAAGCTGTCCAAAAGTACATGAACCCTCCTATAGCAATGTATTTTGGGAAATTATCTCAAAACATAATACAATATTATGTGTTAACATCTAGCTCCACAGGGGCTGGAGACAACCATGTGAGGCTCCAAGAACATGTAGTTCCAGTGCCTTATCCATGGGTTGCTCCCAACCTTTAACCTCTGCAACCTGATCTGACCTGTGACCTTCAATTGAAACCAAATGAAAATTGAAAACTGAAGCTGAAAAAAGCATGCTGCAAATCTAAAACTGAAACTGACAAAAATGTTGAAAACGATGATTGCCCAACAAGCTTATTGCACATACCTACTCTGATTACTGGGAAAATGAAGCATTCAAGTTACATGAAACAACCAATCAAGCCATTTCATCATTTTTTCAACTGTGTGAAGCTTTGAAATGTGCTTCCTTAAGCACCAGAGATAATGCCTACTTAAAGGCACGTCAAAGAAACATTTGGAAATACACTTTCCATTGAAGAAATCAGTGAGCCTAGGCTCACTTACTGCTTGCAGATAGGCTGTAAATGGATCTTGAAAAACATCATCAATACTTTCCCCTGCGATATTTATTTTTGTAAAAAGGAAAATTATTGCATTAGGTCCTTCCTCCACTGTGCTTGGTTGTTGCATTACTTGCTGATTTTCTTATTCATTCTCAGAATAATACTCTGATTTGACCACTGCTTTCGGGTTGTTAATCAAAAGTCTCCAACATGCTGGTTTCTCTAATTCATTTTCAATGCATATGGCCTTGGTCCATTCCTGGTCATGAGTTGTATTAAGAAAAAGGCTTAGGGATGCTTTACTTTCTTTAATTTCAACCTCTCCCATCTTCTCACATGGCATTTGATCTTGGATATTTGATGAAACTGAGCTTGTGTCTTCAAGAGGAATAGGGGATTGATAAGGCAATTAATCACAATTAGAAGTTCTTGGGAAACTACATACTTCTGTCTTATCTTCTGATTGTGAGGGATATTCATCATAGCTTGGCTTATGGTCCCAATTTTTCATTTTTCACCTTCCAAACGTAGATTATCATATTTTTCTTCCTTTTCAACAAAAAAAATATGACATGAGGGCTGACAGAAGCTATTGTTGCTTTGATGGAAAGGGTACTTCTCTGATATAAGGTCTTCAATTGACTTTTCAGAGAAATCATCTTCATAATCATCATAAAAATGAGAATCAATGAACATTTTACTATTAATGGTTGAGGGGCTTAGTATAATAGCTAGGACAACTAGTTGTTCAGGGAAAACATCCTCATAGTCATCAAAACTGGGAAAATCATGGCACACTAGTTCATTAACAATAGGAGGGATTACTACAACAACTGGTAATCTATGAATTTGGTCGCAACGAGTTGCAACACTGTCCTCGTGATGAAATAACTCTGAACCTAATATGACCTCTTGACTTAAAGAATCGAGAAATGGAGGAGATAGGGAAATGATGGACTGTCCATCCTGATCTTTCTCTTGGGGACCTAGATTTTGACATGAATGATGCATATGTTATTCAAATTTAGGAAAAGCATCATGAAACTCATAATATAGGTCCTGCCCACTACAATCATCCCCTTCATCTGCACTGCTAGTGTTGGATAATGTTGTCATTGATGCCAATGGTTTGATTATTTGGGAGATTGTTGGATCATATGTCATTGATGCAAATGGTTTGATTGATTGATATCATTGATTGATGCCAAGTAATTGATTGATTGATGATTGATGAACAATGTATATGCATTGATGAGAATGATAGATGTCCAGGTGGAAACCAATTGATAAAGATGGATCATCGATATGATGCCCTTGATGAGAATGATAGATGTCCAAGTGGAAACCAATTGATAAATATGGATCATTGATATGATGCAATGATGAATATGGATCAATGAGTTGTCATTGATACATGATGCATAATTGATATATATGATGCAGTGGTGAATTGATGCAAAGATCAATCATTATTGTCTTATCATGGTTGATAAGGTGCACAAATGGATGAACTTCAAAGTGGTCCCCTTATGGTGAAATCCCTCACAGGAATACGCTTTACATATTGAGTTATCCTAGAAGAATGGTTGGAGGACCCATGCTTTCATGTGGACTAATGAGATGAAGATCAATGAAGTTGTTGGTGAAACTATCCTATATGGATGGTGCTTGACATGCCATTTCCAGTGGTATGTGGAATTTCACATAACTCCTCACGGATTGAGAGTTATGGCTCTACGAAGTTGAAGGACCTCTATATGATGGCTTGAAGCCCCAAAAATTCAAAGAAGTCAAAGTGCTTGAAAAGAAGAAATCATTATTTAAATGATAAAGTAAAGTGACAAAATCAAGAAAGATTATTTAAATGATAAAATGAAGTGACAAAATCAAGAAGGAATATTTAAATGATAAAGTATTGGAGAACTTTCTATTCATGGAAAGTGATTAACCCTAAAATAAGGAAAATAGGTTAAGTGACCTAGAAATGGGTTAAGTAACCTAAAAATGGATTAAGTGACCTAGAAGATGAAAGTATAAATAAGAAGCTAGGATCTCTTGTAAAATGTACATTTTGTGAGAATCTTTTTTGTGGATCGACGAACAGCTTCCTGTGAATATATTTTGGAGTATTGATGGAGAGCTTATTGTGAGAGCATATTATTGATGTGGATCTCTTGAGCATGATTGAAGATATATTCTAAGGAAGAGAGTGAGAGGAGGATCTCATGGATGCATCAAAGTTTCGGCAATGTTGGAGATCTTGACAGCAAAATTCTCGGATTCACAGAAATTCCTATTTTCTGATGCCCACATGGGTTGTCTGTGTATAGGGTGCGTGTACACGCGGGCTAGCTATGTATAGGGTGATTGTACACGCAGGATGATTGTGTACAGGGAGCGTGGAGTGGATAAAATCATGTAGATCTATGTTTGAACTGGTGCCAAGCTCTTGGATGATGAGGCAGGTTCCAGATCTACATTCTATGGCCTCAGATCTATCATTGAGACACTAGTATGGTTACATTATTGTCTTGATGGATACTATTGTTTGATGTGTTGTGAATTCTTAGGGAATTCTTGGTATGGCTTCTATGATGTGGTTCAATTTGGTTGATT
>ML786473.1:920950-973577 GCA_009831015.1 Picea engelmannii | reverse complement strand
TATGATGCATTGATGAAGATGGATCAATGAGTTGTCATTGATACATGATGCATAGTTGATATATATGATGCAGTGGTGAATTGATGCAAAGATGAATCATTATTGTCTTATCATGGTTGATAAGGTGCAAAAATGGATGAACTTCAAAGTGGTCCCCTTATAGTGAAATCCCTCACGGGAAGATGCTTTACGGATCGAGTTATCCTAGAAGAACAGTTGGAGGACCCATGCTTGCATGTGGACTAATGAGATAAAGATCAATGAAGTTGTTGGTGAAACTATCCTAGATGGATAGTGCTTGACATGCCATTTCCGGTGGTATGTGGAATGCCACATAACTCCTCACGGTTTGAGAGTTATGGCTCTACGAAGTTGAAGGACCCCTATATGATGGCTTGAAGCCCCAAAAATTCAAAGAAGTCAAAGTGCTTGAAAAGAAGAAATAATTATTTAAATGATAAAGTAAAGTGACAAAATCAAGAAAGATTATTTAAATGATAAAATGAAGTGACAAAATCAAGAAGGAATATTTAAATGATAAAGTATTGGAGAACTTTCTATTCATGGAAAGTGATTAACCCTAAAATAAGGAAAATAGGTTAAGTGACCTAGAAATGGGTTAAGTAACCTAAAAAATGGGTTAAGTGACCTAGAAGATGAAAGTATAAATAAGAAGCTAGGATCTCTTGTAAAATGTACATTTTGTGAGAATCCTTTTTGTGGATCGATGGAGAGCTTCTTGTGAATATCTTTTGGAGTGATCCGAAAGTTCTTTTGGAGTGATCCAAAAGTTCTTTCGGATTCATCGCATAGGTTTTTGATTTTCGACGTTTCGGACCAAACCAGTGTGGTCCATCATCAAGAAAATTATAATGAGATATGAAGGAAAAAATATATAACAAGTGTAAATAAATACTTGAAAAGTTTTTTATGAAGAGCTGACATATGAAATCAGGAAAAATTATATTTGTTTGTTTATTAATTATTTATTAAGAGTCGACTTATTAAAATGAAATTAAAAAATAAAGAATATAAAACTTACAAAATTTATTTATTATTATTATTATTATTATTTTTAAATTAATATCTTGCATTATTCATATTGGTTAGTGTTGGGATCCAATTTTGACTAATTTTCCATCCATCATCTCATTATAATCTTTTGGAGTATTGATGGAGAGCTTCTTGTGAGAGCATCTTATTGATGTGGATATCTTGAGCATGATTGAAGATCTATTCTGAGGAAGAGAGCGAGAGGAGGATCTCATGGATGCATCAAAGTTTCGGCAATGTCGGAGATCTTGACGGCAAAATTCTTGGATTCACAGAAAATCCTATTTTCTGATGCCCATGCAGGTTGTCTGTGTATAGGGTGCATGTACACGTGGGTTGGATGTGTATAGGGTGAGTGTACACGTGGGATTACTGTGTACAAGGAGCGTGGAGTGGATAAAATCATGGATATTTGTGTTTGAACTGGTGCCAAGCTCTTGGATGATGAGGCAGGTTCCAGATCTACATTCTATGGCCTTGGGTCTATCACTGAGACACTGGTATGGTTACATTATTGTCTTGATGAATACTATTGTTTGATGTGTTGTGAATGCTTAGGGAATTCTTGGTATGGCTTCTATGATGTGGTTCAGTTTGGTTTATTTGGTTGATGGAGTGAGCAGCACTCTTGTGATTCAGTAGTGACATGATTGCTATGGTATACTAGTTGTTTATACATGATTGAGATAGCATTCATATTGATTTGTTGAGGAGCATGAGAAATCTATTGGAGATCTTGGATGTATTGTGACTGGCTATGGGTCAGTTTGGACAATGGAAGACAGAAGAGAAAGTGATTGCAGGTTGTAGAGGATCTGAGCATGTGAAGCAAAGAAAAACCCTAGTTGCTCAGAAGCATACACTTGTTACATTATACACTGGCCACATGCACACGCGGGCTGTAGTGAGCCAGGGCACATGCACATGCGAGATGCACTACTGACAGGTCACGTACCTGTTGACAGATTGATATCTATTGAGGATTGTTGCCTCATCTCAGTTGATGCTGAGGGTGTAAGCTGAGTCTTGCATTATAGATCAGGTGCTCTTACAGAGTTGTACTCTATTCAATTGTTGCTAATAAACCCCAAGGATTGTAGTCTGTAATAAAAAGAAAATTGTACATACATCTTGGGTTCTTTGTGTTCATTGCAATGATGACTTGTTGATGATATATTTCTGATATATTTTGATGATATGTGCTCACATCTAACTGGTTATAAATGACATCAATGGGTAATGAATAAATGTTGAATGCTAATTGATGAGTTTTTGTGCAAGAGGGAAGTTTTGGGAAAAAGAGCCCCACACTCATTCCCCCCTCTAAGTGTGGTAGGTGTATCCAACAACTAGAGGAATCACTTGTTGAATCCCAAATATATGATGCATATCCCTCACAACAATTCTCAAAAAGTATTTCAACTGGATAAATTATCTTGCAATGAGAATAAAAAACATCATGAAAGTCCTTCAAAGAGGAAATACTAGAAGAAGGGAGTGTTTTATACCATTTCCTTGTATATCCTTCCAATGAATACATGAACATTTTCATCAATATTTCTTCATGATGTATACTCAGCTGATCCATGTATTGATGAAATTTAATTACATGATGTGCAGGATTGTCTTCATCCTTCTCTCTGAACCATAGAAGGTCATCTCCCCACACATCTATAGCAGGAACAATATTAGGGAAACTAGGAATATCAACAAACTTGAAAGGAGCAAACTTTGCATCCATAATGGCTTCCATCCGATCATCTAATGCCTTTCTGGATATTCAACCAGTGGAGTCACCTACAAAATTCTGAACTATGGAGTCACCATGGTGAAGGATAACCAGTCTAAAGTGTCCAGCTTCAGTTCACCATCCAAATCTATATCTCTTCATTGCCATTCTCCCAGGGAAGATATCTTCACTTCCATCCCTGGAAATGAAGCCAACAATGTTATCACTCCAAGAGTCACTCCTAGACTACAAATGAGAGTAAGATTGGTAACATAGAAATAAAAAGACTTGATTGGGTTTATACTAGAGAAAGAAGAAGAAAAAAAGGAAAGGAAAAGATAGTAGCTACTGTAAATCAATGATGGACCGTTGGGATATGGAGTCAAGAAAACACCCTACTCATTAAATGCAATCAATCTACATATCAGATCAAAGGTTTATTAAATAGAGGAATAAAAGATAACACAAAGAACAACATCCATAAGGCATAGATCCTCTTTGCATAAATGAATTCAAGGTAATTGAATGTAAACAGTGACTAACAGGAAAGATACATCAGATCCTAGGATGCTCAAGAATCCATTAATCAAAGGCAACCATGATCCTTAAGGTGTACAATTCATTCAAGTAAGAAAACAAATTGGAAAAGAACACCAGGAATAAAATATGATAACACATATATCATGAACCTTCAATAACATAAATGTTTACAAAAGCAGATGCCCCTCAAGGTTACAATGATCACAGGCAAAGTGCCTCCTACAACTCTCTCATAAGCCTCCTTGAAATTTCCAAGACCTATCGAGTCTCTTAAGTGAAAAACCCCCTGTCTCTAGAGACTTCCCCCTCTCTTTCTAATAACAAAAATGTTTATATATCAATAAAACTCATCCAACTCCCTCTACCACTCGAGAAATAATATCTAAAAATACAATTCTGTTTGGTTAAGTTGCAAGAAATCTAGAGCTCATTGTGATCTTTTTCCTGGAAAGATGGAAAAAATACAACTGTCGACTTGAAATCTGGAAGTGATTTGGATATTGTTTGGTTGTCGAATTAGTGCATTGAGAATACTCTTCCACCTATAATTTCCTTCCTTGAAATGTTGAAAACGAGTTTGAATGCTATCTATGTTCTCTTGAATGATTTCCACATGTCCTTTGACTGATTTTTCGCAGTGCTCGAATATTTCATAGCACACTTCCATATTTCGTAGCCACTACAGTTCTGCACATTTCGTAGCACCACTTGTGAAACAATTATGCACATTTCGTAGTGAATTTTCTATGTCTAATATTTATCTTACCATAATTTTTTTTGAAAAACTGAGAGAGGTTTTTGTTACTTGGTATGTGATGAACATAAACCTCCTCCAGTTTTCAAAAATACCTTTCCATTTGTTCATAATAAAATTTTTAAGTTAGTCACTCAAAAATTATAGAAGCACAGCGTGCTCTCAACAGAAACACAACATTGTCTTTGAGAGGGTTTTTGGAAGCCTTCCTAGGATATTTTTGGGCTACAATAGATATGGATGACAATATTATGATGTCTGCTACACAATGGAATCATCAAGAACTACAAACGCCTTCTCAAAACCCCTGAAAAAATGACTTGAAGTCAAGTTGTCCAAAAGTACAGGAACCCTCCTATAGCAATATATTTTGGGAAATTATCTCAAAACATAATACAATATTATGTGTTAATAGATTGTACAGAGGAATATGTACAGTTTTCTGAATCTGGCGAGGTTGAGGGATAGCAACATCGACACTAGTATTTATGTCTCCCATTGTAATAACCTTAATATTAGATTCTTTCCCTCCCGCAACCAGTCTCAATTCTGATTTTATCAGATTGGCACCTCTTTTCCTTGTGTTATATTCCCATTTTGTAATCAAATCAAGAAATTCATTGGTGGCATGGGTATTGTTTCTATAGTGTTTTCTCTAGGGTCTCCTCATAAGTGTATAGTATCTTTCCAGATGCCCATGCTCCTCATAGTTACAACAACGAACATGTCCCCTTCCCCCAGTCTGAGCTCCTCTAAACCCTCCACCACCTTGATGACCTCCTCCAAACCCTTGAGGAGCCTCATCGACTCGAAATGCAGAATGGTCCAATCTATCTGCTAGAGCATCCAAAGCCTGACATTGCTTCACAATATGGGTTGTTGACCCACAAAATTCATAGTGTACAGTATTAGGGATAAGAGAGTATTTATGTAGGATTCGTCAATGCCTCGGAGGATTCCCATGTTTTCTATAGATATCACAATATTCATTTCTTTGTCTCCCTTGCTGATTCAGAAAAATGTGGTACTAAATAGGTGGATGAAAAGGATTCGTCGTTGCAATTTCTAAAACATCCCCTATTGGTCCCACCAGTGGGGGCTGCATGGGATGGTTCACTGGTGCACCACCCTGCAAACTTGGGCACTCTCTCATAGTGTGGCCTTCAATATATCAAATCATGTACCATAGTTGTGGTCAATTTAATTTCGGTAGAGATAACTCTTGAACTTTATCCGTGAGTGCTAAAAGTTGGCCCTAAATTTGTGCAATGTTATTATCCTTCGTAGGTCTCATCATGCGTAGTATCCCAAGGTAACCTTCCATTGCTTCAATATTTGTCACCTGCTCTAGGGCCTCGCCCAGGGTGGAAATTCTTTGTTGTGTTAAGGGGATCCTTGTCAGCGGTAATAGTCCTTGAATGAACCAATCCCACTAATGATATTCATGAATGGTATTTTACATCTTCCCAATTTCATCTTTGAACCTCTGATTGTACTCCCAAGTAGATTCCCCATCTCTTTGTTTAATCTCCTGCAACTCAGTGAGAGCTTGTTGCTCTGACTTCGGTAAATGAAATTATACTATGAATCTTTAGCTGACCTAAGGGAGGGTAAATGCCTTTCCTTAATAATTCCTAGGCTCAATGGACTTCATATACCATTTCAATGCTCGACCTCTCAAGGTGGTCTGGAACTTGACTAACTTACTTGCATCTAAGGTTTTGCATGATCTCCATATGGATTCACATAGGAACTAGTGTTGTTAGACATCCTCGTCCCCTTTACCCAAGAATTATGGGTATTGGGTGAGGGATCTAGAATGTTGACCCACAATTTGCGAACTTGATAAACCAATTAAAATAAACCCTAAAGGACCTAGTTGCGATAGGATAGAATGATTCACTATATTTTCACTAACACTTCTACTAGAACTTACAGGATTATAAAGATTATGAATAACATGAACTACTGCAATATTTGGTGTGGAATTTACTACATTCATGGGAGGCATTGAGGGATAGGGTGAGTCATGGTTGGTTCCTTCGACACTGTCATAGGATTATTCACTAGGGGTGGTCTCCTTAAAATGAAGTATCATCTTTTATTGCAGAGATTCAATGTCTTATGGTGTTACAGGATCCAATCCAACAACTTCCTCCATAGTTATGACTGATTCCTTTTCCTCACAATGAGCATGCTTTCTTGATCACCCTCTCGAACTTTCACTCATCTCTTCCAATCTCTCTGTCAACCAATGGTCAGCCAACTTTCCTCTTGTCTGCAACTCTCGCAACTTCTCAAGTTCTCTCCTATGACTACTCTCGAGGTCGGTCTCTTTCCATAATGGATATGGTCTCTTTATCACCTTCTTCATTTGTTTCCACCACTTTCGTTTGATCATTACAACCCTCTTTTGAGCTTGTTCCTCTCTAACACTCTTCTCACAACGACCCCCAATACTTCAAGAAACCTCTCTTATCCTAAGTCATGAACCCTTTTCCTGAATCACCCACATGTCGTGTGCAGGGGATTTACTCAACCATTCCAAGAAAATTAGACATCATCCCTTCTTACACCAGCAGAATCTTAATCCACAAGGAAACCTCCCACAACAATCTTCCTCGGGAACTTTCTTAAAATATAGCCTCTACTTTCAAGAAATACTGGTGGTTTTTTGCAACAAATTCAATAATATACCTGTCCAAGGTGGTCTTTACCCAAAATTCTACAGCCCGACATATCAGATTATCCCACCAGTGAAGACTTGCTGAGATTTTTGCAGTCCAACGGTATCACTTCTTGATCCTATCTTTGTGTTCAAGAGCTTCTTGGAGATGGAAGAGCCAATGGAACACTTCTTTTGGGAATTAGACCCAGAAAATTTCGTATTGATTGCTTGTAGAATCTGAATAGAAGACATAACTCTTCATGGATTTGAAACTTTTGTTCCTCAACACGGCCTCTTGTTGTATGAATTCCTCAAACCATTTTTCCCACTAGTTTTCAATATCTAATTTCGATATCCAGTAAGTCATTCCACAGAGACTTCCCCTTTAAAGAAAACATCCTGATAACAGAACCATTTGTTGGCAGGATATTGGAGACTTGGATTCTCTAAATTTACCAACAAAGGTACCATTATAGTCTAGCAACGCTATCACTTTCAACCTTCCACAAGGGAAGGAGGTCTCACCTGAAGCGCAGTTGAGACTAGTGTGGGAGTGAAGGGAGTCAAATAAAACACCTAGGTAGGAGTATCGCAACCCAAACAAATATAATCACATGAGTATAAGATATTATACATATACAACATAACAAGAATAAAAGATTCAAATGCATAAACCGTGGATTAATTCCTCTAGTGAGAGCATTCCCAAGAATTAATTGAACAAGTAAAATAAATAGAGATAACACTTGCGCAGATGAAGATATTAGTATTCACACACAATTAAACAAATGTTTAGGCCCAAATAACATTTCTCATATTTTTAGTACCCAGATATCAAAGGTGAGTATACAATAGTCAGATCTCAAATGAGCAGAAGCTTTGTAATTAAATTTCACGACTGATTTGATCATAGCCTTGGAAACAGTGATAGGTCTAGATACATTATAGATACAACTCTCTGTACATAAAATCATGGTCGAGATAGCTCAAGGTTCTATAATTGAACATCAACCACATCATTAACAACAACAACTTCTGCATCAATATCAATAATCATACGATAAAAAACATTATCAACATTAACATCCGCAACAACCTTGTCATGTTTCATAATTCCTTGTCTTATTGATTCGTCCATTACACGTTCTTGATTCTGCATCTTCTAATGGTTTCTTCTGGAAGGTTATGATGCTTTTTGTTGTTCCTTCCAGTTGGCAGACAATTTAATTCCTTGTTGGTTCTCTAATCTATCGCTTTCCATCACTCAGATCCTCAGCTGGTGCATTGTGTTGTTCCACAACACACTCTAACTGTCGCAAAACTGGAACTTTCAAAACAGAGGATCCAACAACCTTCTTAAAATGTGAATTCTTCATCAATTTCTTCTTCATTATTTGTATCCAATGGATCTTCAGTAAGAGATATATTTTCCAATTCTTTAGTCTTTCCTTTGAAAATATCATTGGCACAGATTTTACTATTAATTTCTATATGACCCATTTTTCTATAGTAGTAACATTATATCTCCCTCTTGTCTTCAATTTGTGTGTTACAATTGTTTCTTAAGTAGAATGTCATCTCAGATTGAGTATCACCTTCTATATCTCTTGCAATGTCCCTATTTTCTTTAGATAAGGGTGCATCAATCATATCTTCTAGACTCTGAGAATTTAATTGGATTAGAGTAAAAATAGAATTGTAGATGGTAGACTATTTAACAAAATATCTTTGGCATCCTCTTCATCTACTCCATTCTTGACATCTACTAGTTGTCTGAGAATAGATCTTAGATTGTTTATGTGACTAGACATAATGATTTTAGTTGACATATTAAAACTAACCAACTATAACTTCAGAGATAACTTTGCATTTGTTGCTTGTGCTCCAAACAATGCATTCAACATATCCCATATTTCCTTGGATGATTTTTCCATATCTACGAGATGTAACTCTAAATATATCAGAGAAAGGCCATTGATGGATTTGGATTTATCATTTTTTTTTTCCATTCTAGTAATCTAATTAGATCTCTTGGTTCTTTATCCGTCCCTTTTACTATTCCCTACAAGGATTTATTCATTAGCTTCATTTGGATTTTTACTTTCTAGGTGTGGAAATTGAAACAAGAGTATTTATCTAATGGAACTTCCATGATTAACATCCAAAAACAACTTGTGAAAATGTAAACATTGAAAAGAAATGAACAATTGTAAACCCAAATCTCTACTCCTTAAACAAGAAATACGATTCCTTCTGTTTGATTTGTTTGAAAAAAATAATAATATGGAGGCAAGGTAACTCAAATAACTAGATCTACATTCCAGTGATCAATTTTAGAAACCTAGTGGCTCCTTTGTTATCTTGCACATGGCTTGAATTCTTGTTAGATATGTTGAGATATGGTACATTTGGGCTCTTTGCACAGATCACATCTCATGGACTTGGAGGAAGACCGCTCATTGACTTGAGGAGGTTCTTGAAGCAAGAATGGAATGATGGTAAAAGTGAACCAGTTGAAATAGGTAGATCACATGATTCATTGATTTTTCACACAACCAGCTTGAATTAAATTTTGGTTGAAAAAAAAAGTGGGATAAGACCAGATAATGGGTTATTGGATGATCGGATCAAACCAGATTCATCTAGATCCAGGAATGTGGTAGCTATATCATTGATTCATTTTCCCCCCAATTAGCTATGGATAAGTGGGAACATCGATTCGACATAGGGACCCAACATGCTATGTATGACTTTGTAACCCCTCCAAAGGCAATTCCTAATGTTGAAAACTTAAAAGTGTGTGTGTGTGTGGAAAATCTCAATCTTGAGGCTAGAAAAATGTTGATTTAATGGCTAATTCTAATGTTTATGATACTAGTGCAGGTATTCTTACTAATTCCAAAGAAAATGTTGTAGATGAATGTCAATGCCAATAAGCATTATGTTGAAATGGATTTGTGGTTGCCACTGATTCCAAGGCTGAATTCCTCCTTCAGCTAATTCCATACTAGTTGGACTTATTCTACTGAGAAGATTTGTTATTATTTTATTTATCCACTCAACCCAAGCCTCTTCTTTTCCACTATAGTTTACATGTGGCCCACTATTGTAATGACTTCTCAATGATCTATATTTCATGCGGTATATATTCATATCTTCTTGGGTTATCCATGTGTTACTCTGATACCATATAAGAAATATAGACTATGACACACAAATGATAAACGATGAAGAATGAATGAGAGGAATTCAATATTAGCTTTGTTTCATCATTACAATAACATATGTCTCTTTTACAGATATTGCAAATGGTTATAATATATAACTACTTCTTATTCGAGAGGAGGTGTTTGAGTTATTATCTCAACCATCATCTAGTGATAACTTAATTCCTAACAACTTGACATTTTTACATAAGTGAGCCTTATAATATAACATCATAAAAACTTTTGCATACATTTTTCATTGAGATCAATGTAGTAAGAAATTTTAGCACTATTTACAATGGAGATTATTTGTTGATGGTCATAAGTTTTTAAGACCTTTCCATCCATAGAAAATGTTTGTGGAGAAACATAAAGTTGCACCCTTACCTTTATTTAGAAGTGCACATATAGCGCCACATAAAATTGATTTGGTTAACCAATTAGTCCTATGATTTACAAAACCATTGAGATGGTAACCCCAATGAAATTCATCTCATTATACAATAGAAATTTTTAATATTTTTTATTATCATTTTATTACCTCATTAATTTTTTATTCAATCAATTTTTTTTTCAAGGTTACATACTTATTATGCGATGCTTGGTTTAAATTTTTTATTTTTTCAATTTTGATGCATGAAAAAATGCCACTTAAAATATGGTGAAGATATTGCTTAAATGAAATTGAAATTACATTTTATACTTTAATAATGAAAACCCATTATAAGAAAATTCTTCAAAAAATCTGCAGACAATCACAATACACAAAGAGAACACAAAAAACACTATTTTAAGGAGTTGGTAGTAAAATACATCAATAAACATATACATAAATAAATTGGATAAGAAAATGTTGTAAACCATTAGTTACACAAATAAAACACAAAAAACACCACTATGAAGGAGATAGCAATAAAATGCATCAAGCTCATTAATACTCATCATAAAGTCAACACCCATCAATACATTAGCATCCATCAATACTCATCAATAGACAAAAAATATATCAATACTCATCATAAAGTACAAAAAATAATTATAAAATCCATAGATATTATAAAAACTAATTTCACATATATAACACTTAGATCTACTACAAATCAAAGCATCGAGCTAAAAAAAACAAATGACATCAACATTGGGATATAAGAAAACAATGCAAATCTAAATCATATAGAACCACTAGCCTTGTGATCACTATTATCCATGTGGATATCAGTGGCCACACACCTTTTACAACTGGCTCAAAACAATTTTCTAGCAATTTTGGTAATTTACTATTTTTAGCAGTTTTTAACTTCTGGGGCCATTTTGAGGCCATAAAAGATGTTTTTGGGAAAACGGGGAACAATATGAAATTCCCTTATATATACCCCCCATAATGAATCTCCTCGATGATACCTTTAGAACGGGTTATCATGCACCTAAAACGGAGATCGTATGCAAAAGTTATGACCCCGAGAAGTTGATGTACTAACTTACCCAAACGGGGCCCACATGAATTTTGGCGCTTCATCTCCTAGGGTTAGGTTTTTGGATGTCTAGGGTTTTTGGCATTCCTGTTTATTGTAAAAATTCCTTCAGAGCCTCATTGTAATTATCTTCTTGCGAATGCGAGTAGCCATCACATCTTTTATCAGATATAAGCTACCACCATTCTAGCGAGTCTTTCACTCTGTATTTTTACAGTCTCTGTACATTTATTTCATTAATAGAAATCATGTATTACTATATATTTGTTACTCTTGTTATATTTATGATATATCTTTGTTATATTATTGTCTCTCTTGCAATATATCTGAATATTTATGTGTTATATCTCCGCTCTCATTTCGTGTCGAAAATAATCTGGATCACACTACCACCACCACCATCCCCCATACCAGGTGCCCCATCACCCCTATGAACATCACCACCACCACCATCGCCTTAACCAGTCCCATCGTCACATGTAGCAGTGTCAACATCCATACATGAAAACAATATCAAGTGCATTATACTACCATTAAATTTAAAATCAATTTAGATAACTTTTAGTACAAAATTTATGAGATGACAATAATTTCAAATTTTAAATAGATAGATCAAGTAACCTTTGAAAATTCGATGGAGAACTACGTATATAGGATCTGAGTCTAGATGATAGATCTTAGGATCGTCAATTGACCCTCATCGGGATTTCTAAGAATTGTTGCAACCCTCTCATGTGCTCACATGACTATGACATCAACAACCCCATGTACCTAGACCTTTGTGTGATGAAATTACATGTAAACACTCAAATTAATAAATACATACTATAATTATTGTTTTAAAAATTGATGTGTAACTTGGATTTGATTGAATTGATTTAGAAATTGTACCTCATCAACCAAGTGTTGAAATTGAGTATATATCTACATAGAAGGGTTGTGTGGAGAGTTAGGATTAGATACAAAGTCATGCTTAAGCATGGATGAAGTACCATTCACAACATTGTTTCCTTTACCTTGTACAATTTGAACAAGAGACATGAAGAAAGTCATAATGAAATACCAAAATTGTAAATATATGTAAGAACATACATACAATTTGTATTAATTGAAACTTCTATAATTCGATACTATACTAACTACATCTCCTCCATCTATCATGTGTGGATGAGAAACTAACTATTTGATAGAGTAAATATCGTCTAGTAATACAAACATCTGCATGTGATAAAAACAAAAAAATATTACTTAATGTGTTGATTTTACTTGTATTAAGATTTTTAAGAGAGAATGCAGATAAGTTCATGTTTAATTTTCTCAATGTTTCGAACCCTAAGCTAGGATCATCATCAGGAGGTAGTTAATATCAATTATTAGTGATATCTCAAACCCTAAATAAATAATCGTTGATAACCAATGAGAGAAACAACCAACGTAAATATTATTTCATGAGTGATCATCAATAAATATGAGAACATACCTCTCCTTGTTGATGGATGGATGAGGAAAAGGAATCATGAGATCACTTTGGACACGCCTCAAGGGAGAGAAGGCCCTCCAAGCCTTCTCTTTTTCGAGGTTGTTTCCCAAGAAAGCATCCTTGACAAACTCCTTCATAAAAGTGTATGTTGGGAAAGCCTTTGACCATTCCTTGTTTGTTGAGTTGTTTCATGTACCTGAAATGTATATGACCAAATATCTCATGCCAAAGTCTACTATCATCATTAGCATGAGCCAGTAGCAATGTGGAAACAAATTTAGCAATAAACTTAGAAAATGTATACAAAACAAGATTGGTGATTTACCTCACCAAAAACAATCTTGGAGTTATCATGCATGTCACATATGGTCACATAATCATGTGTGAATTCCACCCTTTTTCTTGTGCCTGAATGTGTTATCTAATAAACAGAGAGTAGATTCATGGAGAGTTTTAGAACATGAAAGATGTTCTCAAAACTTCCATGTTGGAGCTTTACTCTCCCTTGCCCAGTGACCTCCACTGAATTATCATCACCATTGAGGATTGGAGGATCCATGCATGTAATTAAAGAAGATAATACATGATGTGTGGCTACTGTGTGATGGGATGCACCCGATTCCAAGATCCATGCATCGAGAGAATAATGAATAGAAATCAAAGCACGAGAACTACCTCATTTTTATAGCACTCGGTCTCCTGGATTCTACTTGGAATTATTAAGAATGTAGTCCCCAAGATTGTTCTTTTGAAGTGTATGCACCATGAGGTCTATTGTCTTCTTCATGCATGATGATTATGGATGGTAGTCACGATTGTAGTAACCAAATTTTTTCTTCCCTTTCTTTCCCTTTCCACCTTTGGATCCTAAGGATTCATTCAGGAGTTTAGAATTTCCTTCCTTCCTTTGCTCAGAATGTGCCTTTCCCTTTCCTTTATGTTTGGACATTGGATTAGAGTTGTTGTTACTCTCATGCAAAACAAGTGTATGCACCTTGGGGCTCTTGATTTTTCCCATATGGATGATCTTATCTTGATCATGTCTTAGGGACTCAATGAACTGATCCAATGACGGAATTGTCCATTTTTATCTCTATATGAACCTCACTATATGGAATGTCGATACAAATATTGCATACTCTGGACCATATTTTGACAAAATGGAAAGGATCATCTATTTCTCTTGTGTAGATTTTTCAACACCACATCCCTTTAGATGAAGAAGAAGGGATTTTAAATTCATGAAGAATGTTAGGATATTTAGACACTTAGGAGTTAGTAATATCTACTTGGTATATTGTGTCGTTAGGTAAAAGTGTGTTTTCTAGTGTGTTTCTTTAGTATGCATTTGTAGTTAGGAAATCCGACGGTCACGATATGTTCCCGACATAGAGTGATCCGACGGTTCATACTCTTCTCGATATTAATGGTCATTGATCTGTGGCTTAACACCCGATTGGTCCATGATATCTATTTAAAGAGCATGGAGGGTCATTTGTCAATGATCGATTGTGAGAAAATATCTTGTAAAATCTCTCTGTAATCTTTTTCTTTGCATTAATAAACTGTTCCAAGTGGTCGCGTTGGTTGGGGCTGTGGATGTTTCCCCGTAGGGGTTTTACCACGTGAAAACATCGATGTGTTGATATTTGATCTGGTTATGTGAGTGGTTATTGAAGGTGTTTGTCCTCTGTTGGAATACCTGTGTTTTCGAACATGGTATCAAAGCTTGTTTGAAGACTCACTCCTGTTGTAGATCGAGATCGTGAAGCCGAATTTCCTCATCTCCATTTTATATCATTTATCTACATTTATGGGCTAAGAGGAATATTCCATTGTGTACAGAGCGCTCATTTCAGTTAGAAACACTTTTCATTTCACTCGAAAAGGTTTCCGTTTGCACAAGATACGACCATTACAGTCAGATCCGGAGGTATAAAGCTTGAATATGCATTTTTAAAATTTTTTGCAGAGTAGTATTTTGGTTTTATTTATTTCTGGCTTGCTACTCTCTTATATCTGTGTATTCTCTTTGCCCCATGCCTTGTTAGATCTTGGCAAATCAGAAACAGATAGGAAAAGGTGCATCTTCTGGGTAAGCTAACCGAGATCTAACCCTTGTTGTCATCGAGAAGCGAAATTTGTTTCTTGTGTGAAAAGAGTTTTTTTTAGCACGCTCTCCAAGGCCGTCTTCAACAACAACAAAAACAATCCTTCTTCTGAATATTACAATATGTTTTTTTAGATCATTTGGTTAAAATTTGCCTTCGTAAGTAAGAGTTCTCGAGTTCAAGTCTCTCTTTTGTTACCTTTTTTGAAAAAGTTCATGCTAAAATTGTAAAGTGTATTTCACTTCAAGTATAAAAGTGAATCACTATACGTAGCTTTAATATTTTATTTTAGAGTTATTTATTTTGCATGGAACTTTTCTGTTATAAAGTAACTTCATTGTAAAAGTGATCCCCACTTCTCTTTATAAAAGTGGGTCACTTCATAAAGCAACTTACACAATCACGTAGTCACTTGGTTGTCGATTGTGCCTTTTTTAAAAAGGGCATAACTCTAACATCGGAAGTTTGTTTTCAGTGCTGTTTTTTGTAAAACCACATAACTTTTTGAGCTATTTCCATCCATATCATTAGTTTTAGTTTTTAAATCCACATTATCAACATATTTGATATGGCTTCTACAAGTATTGTCTTTCTTACCAGCAACAACTACTTCCAATGGAAATATCATATGGAAGATTTATTAAGAAGTAAAGGCTTGTACCAGATTACCTTGGGAAAGGAAAAAGCACCCATTGATGTTGATAAGAAAGCCAAGTGGGATAATAGGAATGACGAAGTACGTGGACTAATCGGAATTTCCATCTCTCCTGATTTAAGGTACCACCTTCAAGATATTGATGACCCCAGAGAATCTTGGAACATGATTGAATCTGTGTTTGGTAAACTCAATATTATTCGAGCACAACAGTTAGAAAATCAAATACTGACCTTGATTCCAAATGATTTTTCTTGCCTTGGAGACTATCTATCTAGGTTTAAAACACTCAGAATTTTATGTGAAGAATGTAAGATAAAGATGGAGGAAGAGAGTTGCATCTATCTTATTCTTTCTAAGCTAGGTAGTGCATATTCTATGTTTGTATCTACCTTTTATGCCATGAGAGAGCCTCTAGGAGAAGAAGCTTATGAAACACCCACTCTTGAGTCCTTTTGTGCTTCTTTGATTCGAGAGGAAGATAAGCTTGTACAATTTGGAGTGATCAATATTGCAGGTCCCTCCAACAAAGCTTTAGTTGCCCAGTAGAAAGATAAACCCAAGTATCCCAAGAAGCAACATCCCCGCTACAACAAAAAACAACATAAGGGTCCCAAACCTACTCAGACAACTTCAACTCCTACTGGTGACAAGGGAACAAAATATAAAAGTAAGAATACTAACATACATTGCAACTTTTGTGATAAAGATGGTCATGATGAGTCCAAATGTTTCAAGAAGATGGCAGCTTTAGAAGCAGCGATGAAGAAACACAACATCAATATTGATTCTACTTCTTCTTCTCACGGACATGCACTTTTTGCTTCTGGTTTCTCCTTCAATTCAAATTCTATTACTACTTCTTCTTCTGATGAGTGGCTTATTGATTCAGGAGCATCTTATCATATGGATAAGGATAAAACCATATTTTCTTCTCTAAATGAATGTAACACCAAGAAAATATTTGTTGGTGATGATAAATCTCTTAGTGTTGTAGGATCTGGAACAATTCAAGCAGATAATGGTCATTTCAATGATGTATTATGGGTTCTAAGTCTTTCTTGTAACCTTCTATCAGTATATCAAATCACTCATTCAGGTGAAGGTAAAACCATCGAGTTTTCACTTCACCAAGTTGTAATCAAGGATCTAAAAGATCCTAAGCATGTTCTTGCAACTGGAATTGCTAATGATATTACCAGGTTGTACAAGTTTGACAACTTTGGGTCATCAGCTTTTTCATCAGTTTTTGTTGCTCATAGCGATGACTTGAGAAAAATTTGGCATGAGCGGTTTGGTCATCTAAACTATCACTCATTGCATCAACTATGTAATCAACAGATTGTGACTAGTCTTCCTCTTGTTTCATGCAGAGAAGGTGTTTGTGCCAGTTGTGTTCTCGACAAACATCATTGGGACAGTTTTGACAAACGTGCCTCTTGGCACGTCTCGGGTTCTTTGCAGCTTGTTCACAATGATTTGTGTGGTCCACTTTCTTATCCTTCTTTTTCTGGGTGCAAGTATATCTTAACTTTCATTGATGACTTTTCTAGACGTACTTGGGTTTACTTCTTAAAATTAAAGAGTGAAGTTTTTGACAATTTTTTGGCCTACAAGGCCCTTGTAGAAAAGCAATCTGGACATCAAATTCAAAGGTTAAGAACAAATAATGGAGGCGAATACGTGAAAAATAATTTTACAAGCTACTGTACTACACAGGGAATCCAAATGCAACACATTGTTCCATATACACCACAACAAAATGGTGTTGTTGAGAGAAAGAACCGTACATTAAAAGAAATGGCTAATTGTGTGATCCAAGCTAAGGGATTAAGTCTAAAGTATAGGGCGGAAGCCTTCAACTGTGCAAATTACATAGTAAATCGCACTCCCACAAAGGCTCTTAAAAATATAACATTGGAAGAAGCTTGGACTAAAATTAAACCAGATGTAAGTCACTTCCGTGTATTTGGCAATATATCATGGGCTCACATTTTGGATGAGAAAAGGAAAGCATTGCAGCCTAAAAGTGAGAAGTGTATATTTGTTGGTTATTTTGAAGATGTCAAAGGTTACAAACTTCTTCAATCACATTGTAATGAAATTATTACTAGAAGAAATGTTAAATTTGATGAAAATCTCTTGGCATGCGAGCCTAATTCGGTGATTGTGCCTTCTTCGACTTGTGAGGCATCTTTGGAATTTGTGCCTTCTTATGATCTGGTTTCTTCTTCAGATGATGACAGTGAGGATGAAAATCCACCACCTCTAGATAGTCCTTTGAACTCGAACCAACACCAACTCCACCGCTTCCTAGATGGGTCCGTTCAACACGAGAAGCAGTTGGTGATCTTGTTGGTGATCCTTCATATCAGCGTCGGACACATTCATAGTTCCAACAAACCTCTTCTCTTTTGGCTCAAGTTTCAAAAACTCATGATCCAGATCATTTTCAAAAGCTTCAGGTCATCCAGATTAGGATACAACAATGAATGAAGAGTATCGTTCTTTAATGGAAAATGATACTTGGGATCTTGTACCTCTTCCAAAAGGAAAAAAACTTGTTATATGAAAATGGGTCTATAGAACTAAGTATGCATCAGATGGAAGTGTTGAAAGACACAAGGCTCGGTTAGTTACCAAAGCATTTTCCCAAGTTGAAGGAATTGACTATAATGAAACCTTTTCCCCTGTAGCAAAAATGAATTCCATCCACCTTGTTCTTGCCCTTGCTGCCTCACATAAATGGGAGGTCCATCAGATGGATGTTAAATATGCCTTCTTGCACGAAGATTTGCAAGAATAAATATACATGGAACAACCTCCTGGCTATGTCCAGAATGACTCTAGCCTTGTTTTTCGCCTCAAGAAATATCTTTATGGTCTCAAGCAAGATCCCCGAGCTTGGTATGCCAAAATGGATAGCTTTCTTATTACCACTGGATTCTCTAGATTCCATTTTGATCCTAATGTCTATACCAAGAAAGTAGGAAGCCATCTCATAATCCTTGTCCTTTATGTTGATGACCTTATCCTTACTGGTAGTGACTCAAAACTTTTAAACCATGTGAAAACTAGCCTTAAGAAGAAATTTGAAATGACAGACTTAGGCTTTTTTCACTATTTCCTTGGCCTCCAAGTTTTGAAAACCAATGAAGGAATTTTTATTTCCTAGTCTAAGTATGCTTGTGACCTTCTTCGTCTCTTTCACATGGATGATTGTAAACCAAACCCTTCTCCCTTCTAGTCTGGATTCAAGATTTCTGCCACCCTATACCGTCAGTTAGTTGGTAGTCTCTTATACTTGACTCATACTCGTCCTGATCATTCCTTTTCTGTTGGTCTTGTTGCCCGATATATGCAAACACCCCATGAAATCCATTAGAAAGTAGATAAAAGGATACTTCACTATGCTTGTGGTACAGTTCAGTTCAAGATACATTATAGTTCAGGGGGGACTCCTTTATTGGTTGGTTTCACTGATTCAGATTGGGCAGGCAACCCTGATGATCAGAAGTCTACTACAAGTTATGTCTTCAGCCTTGGTTTAGGACTTGTCACTTGGGCCTGTAAGAAACAACAGGCTATTGCACTTTCTTTAGCAGAAGCAGAGTACCGAGCAGCGGTAAATGAAATTTAGGAAGCCCTATGGCTTCGACAGATCCTTTCATAGTTTGGATTCTAGCACCAACATCCGACCATCCTTTGGTGTGACAATTAGAGTGCCATCAAGCTCGCCAAAGACCCAGTTCAACATCAGCACAGCAAACACATCAAGCTATGCATGCACTTCATCAGAAAGCTCATTCATTATCAAGTTATTGAAGTGCTATTTTTCCCTACAGAAGATCAAGTTGCATACATTTTCACAAAGTATCTTACAGAAGAGAAGTTTTCCAAACTTCGATCTATGTTAGGAGTTTATGAAGTTGTCATTAAGGGGAGGATAGGCTCTAATGCCTCCTTCCTTCTCCTATTGTGTCACTATTGTAAATCTTTCAATCATATCCCAAGTTGTTCTTAAGGGGGGATGTTAGGATATTTAGACACTTAGGAGTTAGTAAGATCTACTTGGTCTATTGTGTCGTTAGGTAAAAGTGTGTTTTCTAGTGTGTTTCTTTAGTATGCATTAGTATGCATTTGTAGTTAGGAAATCCGACGGTCACGATATGTTCCTGACATAGAGTGATCTGATAGTTCATACTCTCCTCGATCTTAACAACCATTGATCCGTGGCTTAACACCCAATTGGTCCATGATCTCTATTTAAAGAGCATGGAGGGTCATTTTTCGATGATCGATTGTGAGAAACTCTCTTGTAAAATCTCTCTGTAATCGTTTTATTTTCATTAATAAACTGCTCCAAGTGGTCGCATTGGCTGGGGCCATGGATGTTTCCCCATAAGGATTTTACCATGTGAAAACATCGGTGTGTTGATCTTTGATCTGGTTATGTGAGTGGTTACTGAAGGTGTCTGTCCTCTGTTGGAATACATGTGTTGTTGAACAAAGAAGTCTTGGATATTATCAAAGCTTCTTGGATCCAATGAATTCAACTCTACCTCGAGCATGTGGCCTCTCATATTGTCTTGTTTTACAAAGATACCTTCCAATTTGGTCCAAATATCCATTGGCGTAGTACAAGAATTAATATGAAACAATATCTCGAGGGACATTGACATGAAAATAAGACTATAAGCCTCATCCATGTGGTTGAGATATATGGTTTTCTTGATTGTTGATGTTTTTTCAACCTTTGTAGCTAAAGTTATTCGGTATAATCCTCTACTTCTAAGCACATGTAGAATCTTTAGCTTCCACTCGAAATAATTGTGTGGTGTGAGAAGAATTACCGATGTAAATTTCATTATTTCTTACTACATCTATATTTTGAACCTACAAATAAGTGCCTATGGGTCGTGCTCCTAGCAAATTTTGGGCTCTAATACAATGTGAATTTTTAGTGAAACCTGCATAGAGAACCTAGCTATAGAAATTTACACAAATCTTGTAAAATAGAGAGAGAGAGAGAGAGAGAGAGAGAGAGAGAGAGAGAGAAGCAAGAATGAGAGAAAAGAAGGAATGAATTGTATTAAATGAATGGTAGAAAGAGTAATAAATACATGAAATACTCTACATGGCTAAGTAAATTTGCCATAGTAGTGATCTAGAGAGATATGGACACTCATTGATAGAAACCATAGTTATCTACCACCTAGTCCTAGTTAACTTTCCATGCAATCATTAGTTAACTGAGTCACACATGTGGAGGTGAGAGAAATACATGCATGCATAAGATATACATCCTCCTATCCACATGCATTTGATATTCTCTCTCTTTGTGAGAAAATTGAGGTGAACATGCAACTATTGGTGATAAAACCAAGGTTGCCATGCATGAGTTTCCTCCACTAGTCTAACTGAAGTGTAATTGAGTCAACACTAAAGAGGGAAGGTGCCCTATTTTATAGTAGGCACCCTATTTTGTAGGTAATATTATTAGGATAGAACATTCTCATCTATGAATAGTGTCCTCAACATTAGAATAGAAAACTTACCCTCAACATTAGAATAGAAAACTTTTGAAAAAGAATTACCAGGTGACTGTGTAATATCTCCAACACTAAAAGGGGCCACAATATTCTTTAACATAGAATTTATTTATGGGTACCATCAAGTAATAATTAAGGATGAAGACATCCATAACACCACCTTTAGGAAAATATATGGGAAATATGAGTTTATGGTGGTTCCTTTTGGGCTTACCAATGTACCAACCACATTTATGTGCTTAATGAACAAAATCCTCAACAAATACTTCGACAAGTTTGTGTTGGTTTTTATTGATGAAATTATCATATAATATAAGACCAAGGAGGAGCATGAATAACATCTCGGGTTGGTACTACAGGTGTTGAGAGAACACTAATTTTACACCAATTACAATAAATTTGACTTCTTCCAGAATCACATCCATTACTTGGGTCATGTAATCTCTGAGGAAGGGGTCGCATTAGATCTTGAGAAAGTCAAGGTGTTCATGAATTGGCATTCTTCTCAAAATATAAAAAAGGTAAGATCATTTAGGGGGTTGGTTGGATATTACAAGAGGTTTATTCAAGTATTTTCAAATATTGGACATCCAATCACTTCTCTACAAAGAAAAGGGGTGAAGTTTTTGTGGTCAGCAGACTATGAAGAAAAATTCCAACAACTGAAATATCTTTTGACAAATGCACCTATTTTTAAGATTGAAAACCCATGAAAATATTTCCTAGTATGTATTGACGCATGTAAGGAAGGACTTGGTGGATTCCTCATGCAATAAGGACATGTGATTAGCAATGAATCCAAAAAATTGAATAAACATGAGCAATGTTATGTCAGTCATGACTTAGAGCTCACAATTACCGTACATGCTTTGAATATGTGGAGACATTGCATGCTAGGGAGAAGATTTGTCTTAATGATAGATCACAATGTGTTGAAGTATTTGTTTGATCAACTACATTTAAATTTCTTAAAATCCAGGTGTATGGCTGTCATCATCGATTTTGATAAACTACATTTAAATGTCGAACAATCCATGTGGATGTCTCTCATTATCGAGTTTGATTTTGAAATTAGACACATTAAAGGAAAATATAATTGAGTGGTATATGCACTTAGCCGAAGCTTACAAATAATACAAATAGAAGTACCTAGTGTATATGAATTTGATCTAAAGAACATAATCATATTTTTCATAAATGATGGTGAATATTTTAGGCTAATAAAGGAAAAGTTAGAGAAAGATCCAAGAAGGATGAAAAGTGAAGGATATCATCTCATTGAAGATAGGTTTTTGATGTACAATAATAGATTGTGCATACCCAATTCAATTGAATTAAGGGATCCCATAATGAATGAGTTCCACAAGAGGCCATATGTAGGTCACCTAGGTTATCAGAAAATGATAACTATAGTAAGGAAAAATTATTATTGGCTAGGGATGAAGAAGGGTATAGATGAATATATTTCTAAATGTCTAGAGTGCCAACAAGTCAAGGTTGAGCATAGGAATCCAACAAGATTGTTGCAGCCAATACAAATTCCAAAATGGAAGTGGGAAGTAATCTCCACATAATTCATCATAGGACTACCAAGGACATCCAAGCAACACGATGAAATCATGGTGGTGGTGGATAAGTTGAGTAAGGAAGATAATTTCCCAATTAAATCCACTTACAAAGCAATAGATGTTGCAAACAATTTTCATCAAGGAAATTTTCATATTACATGCCAAGCCCAAGACACTCATTTTAGATCGAGATGTTAAGTTTACATCGACTTTCTGGAAAATTTTGTTTGCAGGATTTGGGACACACTTGGCTTTCATCACTGCTTATCATCCTCAAACAAATGGGAAAACTGAGAGGGTAAATAGAGTGTTGGAAGACATGTTGATAATGTACGTTATGCATCAACCCAAGAGGTGGGAAGACTATTTTCCCCTAGTAGAATTTTCCTATCACAATGGATACCAATATTCATTAAAAATGAATTAGTTTGAGGCCTTATATGGTAAGAAATGTAATATACCAGTCATCTAGGATAATCCAGTGGAAAATATTTCACTTGTACCATATATGTTAAAGGAGATGGACCAAGAAGTGACCAAAATAAAACAAAATTTGAAAGTGGTTCAAGATAGGAAAAAGAGCTACACCGACAAGAAAAAAATCATGTTTGAATAAGAGTTAAACCTAAGAGAAGTTCCTTAAGAATGGGAACTTGTGCTAAACTATAACCTCATTATTATTTACCATTTAAAGTATTAGAAAGAGTGGGACTTGGTATATAGGCTTGCCTTGCCTCCTTCTGTCAGAGCACATAATGTATTCCATATATCTTTGCTTAATAAATATTTTCATGTCCCTAACCATTTTATTAAATGGACTGTGATCCAGGTGGAACCAAAAGGAGAGTTCCATCTTGTGTTGGACTATGATTTCCATTAGGCCAAAACCCATAGGCATTAGTCTCGTCCACAATCGTCGGAGTTGGGATCCACGAGAGAGGGTTAACCCATGTCACTAAATTCACATGAAGCATTGAACACAATGTCCAACAATCTCCCCCCTCCCCTGGCGCATGCCAGCCGAGTTTAGAACTCTAGACCTATTGCTCTGATACCATTTGTTGGACTGCAATTTTTATTAGACCAAAACCCACAGGCATTAGTATTCACCACAATCATCAGAGTTAGGATCCATGAGAGGGGGTTAATCCATGTCGTGAAACTCGCAAAAAGCATTGAAGCTAATGGACAACATTCTAAGTCTCAACACATCCTGGAAAGTAAATAGACATTTCTTAAGAACCAATCCATCGTGTAGGTCAATCTGTAGTGGAAACACTTTGGAGAAGATGAGGCCACATGGGAACTAGAGGATTCCATGAAAAAGGCATACCCATTTTTTTTGTACAATTTGTTTTATACGGGTTGTAAAAACCTGAGGACAATGTTTATTTTAAGGGGGATGGGAATGTAACACAATTTTTTCCCACAAGTTTGTAACTATAATTGTGACTTAATATCTCCATGAGTTGTGACAGGATTATTCTTCCATTATGAGACTAGAATGGACATTTTCAAACTATGTATATATATTTGTTGTTGTTGTGTGTGTGTTTTTTTTAATGAAAATCTTGCTAGACAACTGGACGAAGGGTGGAGCACCAAACACGGACCATGATACTGTGAGTGGAACTAGTGAGGGGGAAAGAATTACCATTAGTTAAAAATCCATAATGCCCTCTTCCCAAATCTCATATTTGAAGATATTTCCCTCTTTTCCCTTTTCAAAAATTAGTGAATGCAGAGGGCTAGTAGTTGGGAAACAAACCACGTGCAATGAATGAAAGTATGGGAGAATTGTTAGAATGAATGGAACTATCAGTCAAGGTACAAAAGAGTACCCTCCTAGTTTTTTAGAATTGACCCATGATCTTCTATGACCCATGAGAAGTTGTGAATATTTTGGAGAGGGAAAAATGCAATGAAGCAGAGAAAAGAAGGCAACATGGATATTTTTCACAAGTAAAGAGCTCATTGTTGAATTTCGAGCAGAGAAAGACCCTAAACCAACCTAGAAAGAGAGTCACAATCCTAGTGCATGTTGGATAGGAAAAATAGCATTGAGAAGGGAGGGAACTGAGGGACTATGTAGCAAAGAGAGGACTCCATGTGCAGAGGTTACACAAATGAGAAGGATACTAATAAAAACTTGTGGAGGCCCTATCTTGGTGATTAAAATTGGAAATTCCCATCATTAACTATTGTGGAGGATATTGGCCTTCACACTCAACCCAATTTCCCCTTAGGAGCCTGATTTCCCTAGTAGTATCATGGTCTTGCATAGGGGTGGATTGTTGTAGAAAAATTGGTGCAACAGAGCCTATGGTTTGGTGGAAAATCACTCACGATTACTCACTTGGTTTGGCTGGAAGCTATGAACATATAAGTGTTTAACTTATGTTTTGTATAATTTAAGGTTTGGTAAATCTATGAAATATGCATGTTCTTGCATTTCATAAAGTTAAAAAGTTCATGGACAGAGAACTGTGAATGAGATGAATGAATATTTTGAAATTTATGTCTATTGGGTAAATTATCAAGCTAGTTATCAATGTTGAATGCATATGAAATGTATCTTTAATACTATGGTCAAACATATGATTATAGCAAGGATTGAATGGATATTTTATTCACTCAGGAAGATGGGGTCTTGTTAGAAAAACAGTATCGCGAAGAAACAAATATAAGAAATGCGGAAATAAAACATAGAATATACACATTACAATAGAGACACAGATATACGTGATTCACCCAGTGTGGGATACATCCACCAAAGAAATTGCCAGGTCCAGCCTTTTTATTATCCAGGAAAATGAAGGGATACAACATACAACACACCCGTTGTAACTTCCTCTTCTTTATTTCACAGTCTCCTCTCTCATAATACAATATTCACCATAACACACAGTCACAATACAATTCCCTCATAAAAGAGGATTGCCTTCTAGGGAAAAAAAACCTAACATAACTTATACCGTCAAATCTGTGACCTTATAATGATCAGTCTAGATTGACTACGAAATTACAATATTTGAATTGCAAAAAACCAAAAAAAATGGGGGGGCATGAATTATGTATCCTGTAGTTTCTTTGACCTGCACATGAATTAGGAAGATAATCAAGCTCCACAACCAATATGTCTTCCTTGAATTATTTAAATTTAGAACTAGAAATGGTCGGGTTCAGTTGGAAGAATTGCATTGAGGGTCAGAGGAATTCATGAAAATAGATACTTTTCTTTGTTTAGTCCCTTCATTCCATAAACCTGATGGAACCTTGCAATGGAACCTTCATCAAAAGGTGAGATAAAGGATAGGTGTCCTCATATCATTAAATTTGGGATCCAGAAACAAACCATTAAAGGTCGAGCAATTGTGATACCAAAAGGATCGAGGATCATCGATCGCAATCATTATTAGTCCTTGGATCCTTTGAGAAGGAGTCTTTGGAAGGATATGTCCAGAGAATCGAAAAGTGACTTTGCATTCCAAAAGAGATAGTCCAACTGAGCTAAAGGTCATACATATTTAAACCTGAAAGGATTTTGGTTGTTAGATCAGTCAGATTCCATTCATTAGATCTATCAGAAATTGATAACCCTATTAAAGAGTTTACAACTTGGAAACCCTCCTTGATCTAGGTAATTGATTGGGTGTGATCCCCAACATCTGATCTATCAAACGGGCATGTTCCCTCAGAAGGGGTAGGTATGGAAGTGAATTTCATGTCAACAAATGATGATGTAAGTGTTATGCTAGTTGGATGACAGATGGTGACCTGTCCTTGGGTACACATCAGTAAGTACTGACAAGTCAAGGATTGACACATGTTAGGTGGGTATAGGTGGGACCTAAATGGTAAGTTTCAAAATATATCGACCAAGTATCACTGATGAATCTGGACCTTCCATTGCCATAAATATTATATATTGACCATTCCTTGGAGATTAGGGGTCGGGTGGGGTTTTTTAGAAGATCTAGTCCATAATATCTTTTATGAAGAAGCAATCCCAAATGTGTGAGCTCAATAATCTTGCAGTGTGGGATGACCCTACCCGATATGTAAATTTCAATGACACAAGATCGACATTATTGTGGATTCCAACCTTCAAAAAGATCAATATGTTTGGTGTGATAATTTTTTCGATAACGATAGTCCAACAGTGTATCACACGTCAGTATTTGGTATGTTTGAATGGTTGTGTGAGTTGTATGTCCTGATGGTTAGGTTCAAGAAGGGTTTTTGTAAGCTCAGTGTGTCACTCTGAAAAAGATATCTTGATAGAGTAAATCTCATAGTAATGCAGGCCATAGAATCCTGAATGCTAAGTTCAAAGGCTTGGTAGTCAGTTCGAGGTTAATGTTTTCAGCCCCTATGAAAACAAATCCACGTCAACTGACATATGTACTGAAGATTCACATGGATCTGAGGTGGATTTGGTGAGAGAAGACCTAGGAAATATTTAGATGCCATATCTTGCTAACTTGAGTTCAATTTCATATGTGGCTATAGTCATTAGAAATCTCTCAAAGAGAAGAATAGAGATATGTGATGTCCCCAATTTTGAACATTATTATATTACAGAGTGTTATGTTGACTAGAGTAGCCAGATGGGCGTGACAGCGAGTTCAGGAGATATTGAGGGGTATTTTTGGGCCCGAATTGCATCTTTCATCATATTTCATCATCGAGATCCATTCCGCATAGCTTGGCTTTGGTTCCATTGCATTCCAATGATTTTCGTAATTTTGAGTTATTTTGGGTTATAATTTAATTAAATTCACTAAGAAGGTCGTATTGGGCATAATACTTGGAGAAACCTCTTAGTGTAATATCTCATTGGAATCGGGAGGAAGAGAAATACAAGATAAGATGATGAGAAGTGACTTTCAGTGGCCAGAGAAGCCATAAGGAGGGATAAATCACTTTTTAGAGGTAAAATGGTTAATTAATTAATTAAAGTGATTTAATTAAGGAATAATAAAATAATGTAAAAGTCACTTGGAGAGAAAAGGTGAATAGGGAGTATAAAAGAGAGATAGGGGCCTCTATTCTCTCATTATGTTGTTTATCATTTTGTTGTCTGGCTTCTTGCTAGACAACCCATGCAGTTGGGGGTTTGATGGTTTTGACTGAACAAACCCTAGAGATCAACTCAGTGGTGAAATATTCCACCCAACTTGGTCCAAGCTTGGTCACAGAGGTGAAATACTCCTCCCTCACCATTTTACATCATTTCTAGTCAATTCCATGATCATTTGTGGAGGCAGGGCATATTGTTGGAGGGTTTCTGCAAAGTTAGGGTGCACCCATCTTGAGAGAGTAGTTCGGTTTGCTCAGAAGTTATCATATTCTCAATAGATATCACTCCAAGGTTGTTATCCATCACTATAGAACCTTTTTACAGAAGTTTTTGAGTGGATTCATCAAGTCATTTGTCATATCACATAGGAGGGTGTGATTCACTTGAGGAGTGCGCATTGTCCCTTAGAGATCTTGTGTTCTGGAGGGGAATACCATTCCCAATCGACTAAAGATTTGGAATTGGGGTTTCCTAACCCTCGATCTACCTTTTGGCAGTTGTTTTCAAGGGTTTGGAGGCCATATTCTTGGAGATTGAATTATTGGCTTGCTACAGAGCTAGGAGGGCACATCTGTTCTTACATGAATTATTGTTTGAGGGTCTTCCAACTGAGCTACAACCTAGAGATTACCCATATCCTCTAGCCATCAATATATCTATCTTATCACATAGTTTTGTAGAGGTTTGAGGCCATCAAATAGGAGGTCGTACTTTCCTTGGACCATTCTAGCCAGGAAATACACATTGTGAGAGAGAGGGAATCACATACAACAGAGGGTATTAGTTGGATTGCAGTGTTACTTGGTATTCATCTTGGAGAGGATTTTGGAAGCCTATATATTCATATTTATCTTGTAACTTGGAGGCATCATCAGCCACACAATCTATTATATTATATGTATTCCATATTTTCTCCATCTTTGTATGAGGGAATTTATTATTATAAATAAATCAGATCTGAGGTATTTGTGGCTATTTCTTGTGCTATTTGTCTTTCATCTTGTTGAGTACATTCCATTGTTACATTGTTCTCATTTACTTGCTGCAAACATACAAATAACCATCATTATAAACCCCAGCGCAACCTAAGAAACTAAAATCAGCAAAGTGTTTGACAAAATTCCACAACCAGAAAACACATAAAACACAATAAAAACACAATGTTCCAATCGGATCTGGTTGGAAACATTACAGTGGTATCAGAGCGAAGATTCCTCCCAGCCTGAGGGGTATTCCATAAGGAGAAATGGATTTTTTTTACTTTTCTAGAGAGATTGTATTTTGTGAGAGGGAATATCGAGCCCTCAGTGAGACTTTCACGGCTCAAGTAACATTCCAATAGTTTGTATCCATAAAAAATCCTATGTGGAGCGAAGATAAGGTTACACATTGGGTCGGCATAGCAGAGGAAAATAGAGCTAGAGTAGCTAGATGGAAGAAAGCACAGATTACTCCTACACCCACTAGGAGAAGGGAACTTTGCTATAGTTGCAAAGAGCCTTGGGAGCTAGACCACAGATGCAGGGGTGTAGGGAAGGTGCACATTGTTGAGGTGCACTATGACAATGAGGATGAGGAGATGCATGAGGATAAAACCATATATGCCTATTTAGAGAAATCTGGTGAGGCTAGTGACTCTTTCACATATGAGGGACAGTTGGATGGACAGGATGATAGTGCATGTTCTTCATCTTCCACATCATGCAGTGTTGAGGATTCAACACTTCAACATAGTGTTGACACTTTTGAGGATTAATTTGTGTTAGCACTTAGAAATGATGAGATTAGGAGGTTGGATGACCTACCCTTGGATGTAGACATGGCTTCCAAGAAGTCATGTATGGAGGATGATGAGCTTTCTATGATGGAAGTGGCACATTTTTCATCTTCTCAGACACCTATGATATCCATGACACATGATGATATCAATGGCATTTCTGATATGGTGAAGAAGCCTTGTGTGAGGATTGTACACCAGGAACATATGGATCTACAATCCCAGGAGGAGAGACATGACTTTGAGACAGTTTACCTTACACATACCTATTAGTATGAGGCGAGTGAGTCACCTCTTTTGGATATTCCATTGATAGATCAGGTTATGGAGACCAACAGCTTGTGAGGACCCTCACTTCTAGGACTGGTATACAATGATGAGGATGCACTCCTTATTGGTCGGGATGAAAATATCTCATGTCTAGACACTTCTGTATGGGCTCCAAGTGAAGATGACATCAACAGAATAGGTGCATAGGAGGATATATCTTCCCATACAAGATACAATGTGATTCAAATGGGGGTAGCATCAGATGATGGTGTGCAGTGGCACACATGAGTACTCAGTAGCACAGTGGACAGTAGCAATTTCAGTGCCTCATCTTTTGAGGAGTGTGTTGTTGGGGATTCCATTGTTGACATTAGCAGTGACAGGAATGAGGTATCCCCTCAATAGGATTGTGATCAAGATTCACGACACTTGGTAGGACAGTTGAGAGTAAGTGAGGACATGATCATGGAAACCATTAGACGCATTGATGACACACATGAATTGGTGGTAGGATATTGTTGGAGGGCATCAATGGAATATTATAGTTAAGATGGGGAAATTTCCATGGATGACTTCCATACTCTCATGGAGAGATTGACTGTGATGATGGTCGACTACCAACATTTGTTGATGGACAAATATTACCTATTGTAGGTAGGCGATATGTATCACAAGGTCCTAAGGGAGCAGGAGTTTGAGGTGGACCAAATCACTCATGAGTTGGTGAGCACATGGATATTATTGGAAGGCACACAAACAACCCTTCATGATTTAGAGTCCAGATCAGAGGTGCTCCTTGAGATGATTAAACAGATATCCACTAAACCTATCTCAGCAAAGATTCATATATATCCTTTAGCCACATTGCTAGAGGATGTTGGTGGTTTAGAAGTGGAGCACCAGTTGATGGAGGAGAATGAGGAGTACACAAGATCACTAATGAGTATGGAGAGATATGATCCAAAGATATAGGAGGATGTACATGGGTTACAAGGAACTCCCTTCATGAGGGGTTTTGAGACAGTTGGGCACACACATACACATGGGGATTCCAGAGCCAAGGGCAGTTATGAGGACACTTCCATTTGTGTTCCAGGATTGGCTGAACTTCATGTAGAGGTTGACCTAGTAGTACACCCAAGATCCATGATGTTTCAAGTGTATACAAGAGATTACATGAGTATACAGGGGCATACAGTGATGAGTGGTAGTTCACAGAGACATACAGAGGTGGACGCATTGGATTGCAGGGAGGATACATACTTAGTGGATAATGGAGATTCCTCTCTCTTGCAACATTATATAGATCTAAGACATCACCTTTGTAGTAGAATTAGATGCATGAGTGATGATGGATGAGATTAATTGACCAATAGTTTTTGGAAATCATTAGTGTTGTACCCGACGGTTGGATTTCAGTACTGATCACAAGTGATTATTTACCATGGGCGTCGGTGGATGAGATTTTGGTAAATTCATGGGGATTGACCAAAGCATATGATACCCTCCAATCCTACATATGGTGGCAGATAGTTATGGTAACCTTTCCTGATACTTTCATCATTAATAGCAACACAGGGGGAGATAGACAAGGGCATAGAACTTTGAGAGTTGGTAGGTCGAGACCACATGACAGAAGTTTCTTTATTGCTTACAACAGGATAGGGGTGTATCATCAAAGACAGACAGTTGAGGCCTTGGGCATGATGGAGATTATCTCAGGACATGAGATAGAGGATATCGTAGAGGATGGTACTGATTCAGATTCCCATTCAGATGAGGATGGAGGGATTTCGATAGTTATCAGTATGACACATCAACAGTTAGTGGGGATTGGAAGTGATGAACTTCCAATTTTTCCATGGGATCTGGGAGTCCATTTGGTCAGTGGGTTGTTTCATATTATGATGGTCTGGGTTGTGCCAGAGAGAAACATAATTCACTCTTGGGTTGTTTTGAGAGGGCTTGCAGGGACTTGTTCTATGTGGCAAGACAGGTTCTCCCTATTAATACTCATGATCGAGTATGGAGATGGTTGGGTAGATGTTGATTCAAAATGGACTCTATTACGCACACCTTGCAGACGTTATGCACTCCTTGCACATATAAATTTCATGTTACCTCTTCTGAGCTCGCGAGTCGAAACAGACTCTGTCAATGCACTCCTTGCGGACACTATGCATACTTGCACTTGCTCGTAGAAGAGAAACAATTGAAACTTATCTAAATCTTTATAGATTCATACATTCAACCATGTAAATGCATTCATGCACACAATAACAAGAAATAACAGAGAATTTCAAATAAACAGAAAGTCTACCATTCATTCACATAGACACTACAATAATAGCCATTTGGGACAATGCTCCTCTGCTATATTCATTCAACTAAAATTTACATGTGTTTATAAACGTTGATAAGCTTCAACTGCTTCTACAACATATACAAGAGATTCAACAACTACAACAATAACTTCTGCAGCCTATCAACAACAACCTCTACTGGGAAACAATACAAAGCTTTATACAAGAGGGGTTCTTCGAGCTCTTCCCTCCAATTACTCTAGCGCTATCCTATCGAAATAAAATCTATCAACTACTTAGAATTTATTGCAATAAATATTTGTGACAGACAGATAAGATCCAACACATTGAATCTGTACTGCACTCGGCTTCATTAAAATAAATTACATTCTCTAATGTCCTCATGAAATCATCCAACTCCACAACATTAAATATGTTATTTAATTATAATTCCTTTCAAAAGATTTGTGTGATACGCCTTCTTCAAAATTTAAAATTATTCAAAATGCACTTTGGGTGCTTAACTATCCTCTACTCGTGCTTTGTTGGTGATGCTCCTGCATCACAAATTCTCTTTGTAAATGGATCACTAAGAACTGTGTATGTTTATCAAGAAGTTGTACATGATGATTTAAAGTAGATTAAACTAGCCCTTGTAGGATTGTATAATCATTACATTTTTTATTGAAGTATTTATGGTTTAAAGTGTAGTATCATATGCATTTCTAATTAAGAACAGTAGCATAATTTGATTGAAGTATTTCTTGTTTCAGTACAATAGTGTAATTTCTGATTTCGGGAACAGTTCATAGGTTTGATTAATTACAAGAGCATGTATTTCATATTTCTTCAATGGCAAAATTTTCAATAGATTGTTTTGTTTCTACTTTACATTTTTCTGTGGAAATCAATGTTCTAATTTGAATTAAGTAAATGAATCATGGAGTTATATTTCCATGTAAAAAGAGTAATTAGAATAGTAATCTTTCATGCCTAGTCCCACATTTTTCATAATAGATTCTTGCACTAGTTTTCTCACATTTTAAATTTGCCAATATCTTTAAATCAACAATGAATAGATTAATTACCTAGTTTGTGAGGTATGGTCACTCCACGTCAGGTTTATTCCCTAGGTGACGAATTTTTCTAGTTTTCTTAATATTGTGTTGTCGGCACTAGATTAGACTGCTAGATTAGTTCTCTAAACATGCACATACAGTGATATCACCTCGAAGCTTACGATCCCCGGGTTGTCAATTTAATGTCGAAATAGATATCATATATTTCACTCGACATTGTGATGAATTCTCCATAGTGATCAAGCACTTTGTTGTGCAAGCCATGTCCCCATGTCTAAAAATGGCCTCCATGCACTGGTTAGACATGATCCTGGGTGCACCTATTGACATACCTCTTAGGAAAAATCGTTATCCATCCTTGTCCCGAAACTCCATTCTCATGTCCTTATAATTCATATGAATATCCCCCAAATATAATAACCATTGAACTCCTAACACCACATGAGTATCTGCTAAATCCGAAATGTAAAAGTCATCGGTCAATGTGTAGTTACCCAAGGTTACTTCCAGTCCTCGGATTCTCTGAGTGCACATAATGTTGTACCCATACACCACTACCACATTCAATCACTCTAAATCCTCCGCAGGGATATTCCTCCGGTCGACAAGTGCAACATCAATGAAATTGTGGCTAGCTCCACCATCCACTAGTGTCGAAACTCTCTTCCCTTGCACAATGCCTCTAATCCTAAAGGTATAATATTTAGGGACTCATGAAAGTGTGGAAATGGTTACCACCTTAGGGCTACCTTGTAATGGTTCTTGCTTTGTAGTTTGCAAGGTATCACTATTGTCATATCCAATACCTTTGTCATCAACGTCATCCTCCTCGTTTGAAACCACCTCAATGTAATGGAATTTTCCCTTTCCCATACATATATGACCTGGTTTCGATATATATTTGCAGCTAAAACATAGTTTCTTCCTCCTTAGTTCTCTCTAAATCTCTTCATTCGTCATGTCCTTACCCATCCATGACTTCTGGGGAAATTTAGTCTCCTTGCCTCCTTGAGGGATGAAGGATTTTTTCAGAGCCTTCTTGTTGACTGCGTCCTTCATATTCTGGGATCTCATTATGGATTCATGCAATGTGGTTGGCCTAAAGGACTTCACCCATCCTCTCATGGGTTCATTCAGAACTTCTATGAATAACATCACCAACCTCTGTTGAGATATATCCATCACCATAACTGACATTCTTTGAAATTATGCGATATATGCTTATGGTGTGCCTATTTGTTTCAATTGTGCCAACTCCATTAAGTGTATTTAAGGGTCCTTCGGGTCAAACATATTCATCAATCTCTAAGTGAATTCCACATATGAAGTGATGTTGACGTGCTCTAATGTCACCAACCCATGGTACCACCTTTTGTTAAGTACTTGAGTAGATCTACAAATATAATCACCACAAATATTAAATACACAATAGATCCATAGAGAAATATAGAAGAAACCACACTTATTATAGAAACCCTTAAGGTAGGGAAACACCATACAATGGACCCTGGATCCTCTCCTGTTCTCTTGTCTCTTCGAGGGGGAATCCTCCTATTGACCTACTGCTCACAATACAATATTTCTCTTCATATACCATTACATTGCTTGAACTCCTTTATATAGTGCTACCATCACCTAAGAGCATTCTACAGGAGGAAACTTCTAGAAGTAGAACCTTCTAAGAATTCCTCTTACATTTATTATATCTAACTACCATAGTGGGCCTTATTTAATAATATAGTGGACCTGGTCCACCTTACATTGAATAGCCTCCACTATTATCACTATGGGCCCTCTGCCCCCCCCCACTAACTCTCTAGCTACCTAACATTCCATCCCTCTTATGAAAGTGTTGTCGTCAACTCTTGATGTACAACCATATACCAGGGTCCCATGGATAAGTGTGAACCATAGTGATGAAGTAGACTAGAGAACCAGGGTCCCATTGAGAAATCAAAGCCACCATGCTGAAGTAGTCCAATCGTCATTGTAAACCATGGTCCCATGTCCAAGTGCTCATGTGAACTCCACACGGAAGATATTGACACCCAATAACCAACTGAAAATGATGCTCCCAATACTGACAGCTATCATGTGGATCCAAATAAGAATATCCATCCACATAGTGGGAGAGGATCAAAGTTGAATCTAGAAGGAACAATACCATTGTAGAATATGAAGGTTGGATGATGGTAATCATAACTAAATCATGATGTGGGACATTGATTTTCTCTACAGAAGGTGGAGTAGAGTCATCAAATAAAATATGGAAGTGGTTGTGATCCCAGAAATGACAACTATCCATATACCAATCATCACAATCGACCTCAAAATCATACCAAGCATATATTTCTTGATTATATTCATCTCTAATGTTCACCATAATAAATATATCTTGCATTCTATCCAATGAAACTTGAATACTATGAAAACTATAATTGAGGCCATCTGCAAGGTCATGAAATATGCCATGCAATGTGCCATACAATGTGTCATACAATTGGGCTTTGAATGCTTCAATGATTTGTAGAATTTATTCAAGGGTTTTGAGAGGAAATAGCCATTGGAAACACCACATAAAATATACCAAAATAAATCTCTTAAAATAATTTATCCAATGGCATTGATCTGGTAACAATCTAAGCACCCTATAAAAATTTATGAACCCTGTAGTCTCGCTGCCGTCACGAAAACCCCCCAAAAATAGTTGATTTTAAATCAGCGATATCTTCACTTATATAGCTCCATTTTGGACGATTTGTTTTTTGAAATTGGGTGAAATTGTGAGGGGAAATCAGATCTGAAATTTCTTTTGAAAAATTCAGCCTCAGATGCTACATAAATCAGAAAAATCATGCGGCCATCCGTGGAAAAAAAACCCTGAAAATTGCAGATTTTAAAATGCAAATGACTTGACTTCCTAGTCTCCGTTTCAGACGATTTTTTTTTTTTAACTTGGGTTTTTTTCAGAGAGGAACTCATATATACAACCATTTATTTCAAAAATTTTACCAAAACATACATAAATTGTCCGTAATGTTGCAACCCTCTTTTTTTCCGAAAAATTAAATCTGCAAAAAATAAAAATATTTGCCCAAACTTCCTGCCAACGAAAGTGCTCTGATACCAATTGTTAAGTACCTGAGTATATCGACAAATATAATCACCAAAAATAATGAATACAAAATATATCCATAGAGCAATATAGAAAAAACCACACTTATTATAGAAACCCTTGAGGTAGGGCAACACCATACAATGGATCCTATTATGGAAGAGATCCTCTCCTGTTCACTTACCTCTTCGAGGGGGAATCCTCCTATTGAGCTATATCTCACAATACATTATTTCTCTTCATATCTAATTACATTTATTTAACACCTTTATATAGTTCTACCATCACCTAAGAACATTCTAGAGGATGAAGTTTCTAGAAGTAGAACCTTCAAATAAGTCCTCTTACATTTATTATATCTAACTACCATAGTGGGCCTTATTTAATAATATAGTGGACCTAGTCCACCTTACATTGAATGGCCTCCACTGTTATCATTATGGGCCCTCCAGGCCCCCCCACTACCTCTCTAGCTACCTAACCCTTTTCATGAGCTTCTCCTTCGAAGTGAAGAGTGGCATACTGAATTTCTTCTTCTTTGAACATTGGGTTGAGTTGGATGTAGGTGTCTAACTTATGTACCAAGGCCCTATCTATACTCTTTCTCGATCCATCGAAGGGTGGAATAGTCAATATTCCCACCTTATGCATGAGATAAAAATTATGTGGGCTATGTTCCCCTCCCTTGGGTTGTACTTATGTTTGAGTTCACAAAAGTCTTTATAGGAAACATTCTCATGGATGTCTGCATCTATCATCTCGTACTCTTTGTATGAGGTTTTAATACAAATCCTATGATCTTGTTGCTCCTTTGGGGAAGCGTTGCTCTTCTATTTATCCTTCCTTTGGATCTTCTAGATCTTTCCCCCATTTTGACTAAATCAAATCTTCACTTTATTTTCCCTTCCATTCCATTAAATATAAATGTTAATTTTATTTAATGTCACTTTTAGGGTTTGACAATATTTTTACCTAGTGACACCTCCTTGACACCCTTTTTCATTATTGACTATAGACTACGAGAGTTGTATAGGCTATTGAGTCATCCCGGTCACTTGGAAGGTGACATTACAACCAAGTGAGAACCATCACGGTGTTGCATGCCCTGGAGAGAGAACGAGACTTAGCATCTCAAGTGGGTCTCCAACGAGGTCATGATTGTTGGTGTCAAAGCTACTTTGACAATAGTCCTGACCGTGGAATTGGGAGAACAATTTTCAAAAGTCGGTTTGAGTTTGATGCAAAAACAACGTATTGCAATTGTGACAATGGTGAATAGTTTGGTGGGTAGATTGATTCATCACAGAGATAGTTGGTACCAAAACCTATGACATAGGTTGGTTCCGGTTGACAGGACAAGTTACAAACAAATTTGGTACTAGGAGAAGGAAGTTCTATATGTCTTCCTTTTGTGAACTGAGAGCGATTCTATGTGGAAAAAATAAGCACTTGGATAGGACGAACAATCATAGAACTCATCCCAGAGTTCATTGCAGATTATTGGTGAAGTCTTGAGGAAAGTTCTTTCCTACCTTGGATGAACCACTTGCAAGTATATGTGAAGATACTTGGAGGTACATCCATGGCAGGATCACACACAAATGACAATGACACCGATAGGGATCTCAAGACAAGCTGAATGAAGGATCAACTTACTATCTTGGAGAAGATTATTGAGTAGATGATAGATGTAATGTTCCAACATGGTGATAAGGGTGAATGTATGGAAACTTGTATGGGAAAGATGGTGTGTGGGTTTAATGAATACATGCAGGAGTGTCATATGACTGTGAATGTTATCACAGACACCTTGACTGACAATGTTCAAGGCAGACTCAAGGCAGTAGAAGATGCATTGGCCTTAGTTACTCAGAAGTTGAAGGATGAAGAGGACATCATCACATTGTTGAAACAAGATGTAACCAATGGGAAAATCTCATATGTCATGAAAATGAGGATCAATATAAAGGAACCTAAGCCATATGATGGTACCCACAATGCTATGTTTCTTGGAAACTTCTGTTGGGAAATAGAGTAGTACTTAGAGTGGTTGAAAAGAAGTTCAAGCAAATCGAAAGTGAATGTTGTTGTGATGTTACTAAAAGGGACTACTAAGCTTTGGTGGAGGAATCGATTGGAAGAATTAGCAACTGGGTGAACCACAGAGAAGATCATAAACTAGGAAGAGATGAAGGCACAGTTTGGTCCATGAAACCAAGCGTGGATTGCAAGAAATCAGTTGTTGGCTCTTAGGCACACTGGTAAGATCTAAGCCTACATCAAGGAGTTTTCTGGGATCATTTTGGAGATCAAAGATATGTCAAAGGAACACAAAATTTTCCACTTCATGAATGGTTTGCATCCATGGGTGCAAAGTGACTTGTGATGCCAGAATGTGCAAACACGTATGATATCCATCACTGCAACAAACAAATTGTTGAAATTCAAGGGTGAAGCCAAGACAAGTCCTATAAGTAGTGAGGATGCCCAAGGTGAGAAGCAACAAGGGAAGAGGAAGAAGAACAACGAAGGAAAGGAAAAGACATCCAAGGGTATCGAAGACAATGCCAAACAAGCGAATGCACCAAAGGAAAAGAAATTTATTTCATGTTGGATTTGTGCCAAGGAACACTATGCGAAGAATTGTCCCTTGAAACAAAAGTTGAATGCCTTGGACAAAGTAGACAACCCATATGCTAGGGTCTTGCAATTATTGAACATTATCATGGAGGGAGGATCCACAGAGAGACAAGAGTAGGATGGGATAACACTTTATTATGTGCAAGCTGAAATCAACGAGAAGTCAGTGGTTGTGATGGTGGATAGTGGGGTGACTTGTAATTTCATAAGGGAGGATATAGTGAAAAGACTTGGGTTGCAACCTGATCCAATGTAGAAAATTTTCAAAGTAGTTAAATTAGGTGTAGAGAGGGTCGTTGGTGTATCCAAGGATGTTTCACTAAAACTTGGGGATTGATGCATAAGTGAAAGTTTCACCATTGTTTCCATGGAATATTTTTAAGTGGTGTTGGGGAAAACGTTCATGAGAAGGGAAAAGGAGATTCCTATTCGTCACATAGATAGTTTATCCATTTTATCGGGAAAAACACCATGTTTTGTTCCTACCATGAGGGGGAAGGAAGGAGGCATGCATATTTCTTCTTTGTGGTTGATTGTTGTGAACAGTCAAAGTGGAAAACCTTGTGGGAATGAACTTGGACAATGTGAGGTAATGGTTGGACGGCCCAATGTAGAGAAAAAAGAAAGGTCGGTGCTGATGGAATGGAGGCTTGTTGATGTTGAAGGAATGGTCAAAGATCTGGCTAAGGTAGTGGATGGCTTGGAAAATTGTTGTTTGGAAAAGTTTGAAGTCATGCAACAAGGACCAGGAGAATTTGTAGTGAAGATGATGTCAAAGAAGTTTGTTGAATAGGGCCAGAATCCATCCATAAACCAAGAATTTGGGAAGGAGACACATTAACCTTGGTATACAAAGACCAAGGAGGAGGTCGATCCATCCTATAGAGAAGTTGGGAAAGGTGAATGGTCATATGACCCTGAGCTCAAATGACTCATTTGTTGGAGAAATTTCTATTTTCAACACACTAGTTCGGTGGGAGTTAACTGACTAGTTCTATTTTAGACTTTCTATTTAGACCATCACTATAATGCATGCATGATTTCCTAAGGAAAGCTAACTGCTTGATTTTTTTTCTTAATTGTGGAATTTTATTTCCTATATATCAGTGTATTCCACTCATTCATTGTATCATAATGATCATCATTGATCATCTCATTGGAGTAGTATGAATATATTTTATCATTCTTCCATATTGAATTTCTCATCCTTTCTTGATAATATTTGTTTGCACTTTCTTTAGCTAGTTCTCTTGTGCAGGTTTTGATGAAACATTGACATGGTATCATAGCTATGTTTCTTGGAGAAAACCAGACAAGACAGAGAATAAGGAAAATTGGAGTTTCGGCGAGCAAAATCCCTTTCATATTCAAAAAATGCGACCGTCACACATTCTCTCTGTCGAAAAGAGCTATCGTCGCACCCAAACTTATGATTTTTCCAATTCTAGAATGGTCACGACCAATACACTAGAAAAGTGTGACCTGGTCTCTCTATGTATTAAGGAAAGGTATGACCACCTCTTAAAGTTCCCTTTTCTACATTGATTTATCAGTTTTTCACTTTCATATTGAGAGTAAATTTTAGGGGTTCTCAGAAACAGTGGGAGAGATGGATACGACTTCAATTCTATAGTCAAACTTGGTGGTAATCCTCACACCATACAATTATTTTGATTGGAAACCCAAGGCATAATTCCAAATCAAAAGGAAAGGGCTCTACAATTTGATGATGGGAACAGAAACATAACCTACATCAGCAATTGAGAAGAATAGATGGGAGAACTGAAAGGATGAGGCCACAAGAATTCTTCTTGAATTTATTTCAACAGATTTATGGTTTCATGTTGTCGCATGAAAGAATCCAAACACAATCTGGACCACCTTGGAAATTATGTTTGGAAAGAAGGATGAGACGAGAGGTCATATGCTTGAGGTAGAGTTGAATACCTTGGATCCTAAAAGTTTTGATAATATACATGATTTATTTACCAAGTTTAAATATTTGATATTGAGCTTGGCATCTTGTGGTATTGATAAGTCTACACAAGTAAACCAACTTATTATAATAATATTGGCTAAGTTAGGACCAGAATATGTTGTTTATGTCTCCACTTTTCATTCTGGAAGATATTAGGAACAAAGTGGAATATTCCTACCCTGGATCAATTCATTTATTTGCTCACACATGAGCAAGAAAAAAACATTCATATGGGCCTAATAAAGGATCGTAAAGCACATGCACTCATCATGCATGATGGAAAAGGATCATTCAAAGAGAAAGGAAAGGGGAAATCACATTCATAGCCAAAGAAGGATGAATATTCCAAACCCTTCAAAGATTCTTCAGGTTCTAGAGACTTCATATTCCAAGAAGAAGAAGAAGGGAAAGCAGTGCACGTATTGCAATAAACCAAATCATGAAGAATATGTATGCATGAAGAAGTAAATCGATCTTATGGAATAGGAACTTCAGTAGAACAACCTTGGAAACATCATTCCAGAAGGAGTCAAGAAGAAGAAGGAAGAAGATCCTGCTCCTAAGAAGGGTAATCATCATGCTCTTGTTGCAATTAATTCCTCATCTGATTCATGGATTATAGATTCTAGTGCATCACATCATATTGCAGTGAAAGAGAAATTTTTTACTTCTTTGAGTTCATGCTCAAGACCCCCTATTCTCATGGGGTATGATACTCTAGTAGCAGTATCGGGAGAGGGAAAGTGGAAATCCCTAATGGAATTTTTTAGAATGTTTTACATGTTCTAAATCTTTCTATGAATCTTCTCTCAGTTTATCAAATCACTCAGGAAGGTAAAAAGGTTGAATTTACATCAGATTCGGTTTCTGTAATTGACATGCATGAAAATTCCATTATTTCAATTGGTGAGATGGATCACAAATCAAGGTTGAATAAATTCACTAAGTTTGTTGATGATGACTCCTCTTTACTACTTACACATAAGGAGAGTACTTTTCATGCACCTCCAATGCAACATGAATATACTCTTATGCTTTCATTATTTCCAGACATTAGAGATGATTCCATACACTCAAATTTTGTACATGGAAATGAGAAGGTAGTATAGCCAGATAAGGAGCCAACATTGAAGCTTCAGCAAATGCCCAAGTGGGAACAAGCCACACTTCTGGAAATAGGTGTTCTTTCAAGGAATCCATTGGATTCGAGGAGGACCCAATCTCATCATGAGGAGACTTCTCAAGTATTTTCAGCTTCTGAACCAACGATGCCCATGCATTGCTATATGGTTCAATCTTCATATACACATATCTATAGTAAAGTTGTGGGAAATCCATCATGGCAAGCATCCATGCAGGAGGAGTATGAATCACTCCTAGAGAATCAAACTTGGGATTTGGTTCCACTTCCATAGATAATAAAAGAGATGTTCTTGTTTTTCCATAGACAATATCTCAAAATTGTCAACCAACCATAGGCACACATCCACCCCTGAGCACCATAAACTTGACAGATATAATAATTATGGAAGAAGTACTAGGCCCAACAGATGAAAAGAGATAGCATATCTCTCTTTCTCTAAGAATAGCGCACCAAACAAAAATTCCATAACCCAAAAACCAAGACCAAAATCTCATTTGCAGTAGCTACAATTGCACTCCAAACTTGCACACCACTTGTATGTGTGAGATGTGAGAGTGTGTATGAAAAAATGAGCTCAAGAACCATCTATTTATACTACTACAACTCACTAAACTAGTTCAACTTCTCTTCCTGGAGGCTAATAACTCAATATTAATTATTCTCTTGAGCCAACTTGTCATCTAGGGTTATTATCCAACGTTTTAGGGTTGATCTTGCTTCCTAGAATATTATATTCTCGTCAAAGGTTATACGTAGAAGTTAATACCTCCCAACAATACCATATCAAAACTCCCTCCTAGATATGGAGGTATTAAAGGTAATTGTATTGAGAAGAAATAGACCATTCAATCAGTAGCATCATCATAGCCACACAGGCTATATCATGATCACGTAGATCAACTTACAAGCAAGATCACCACTATCATGATCATCTGCATCATCTATTGAGGCCATATTCCATCTGAGTAATCGGGAATCTTTTTGAGTAAGTCACTCACTCAACAGAGTGATACAAGAACCATTGGTATAATATGGACATACGCCCTAGAAGAATAGTTGTCTCAACAGATGATGAAAGCCCCACAATGCGATACAAGGATCATTCTTCTAATCTGGACCTATGTCTTAAAAGAATGACTTTCTTGGACCGTTTTCCCTCTAGCCACTACTATGAAATTAGGGAAAATGTTTTTCATTTACCAATCTCTCCACTCTGGTCACTACTGTGAACTCAGGGAGACAAACATTTCTTCTAATCTGGACATACGTCCTAGAAGAATATTTGTCCATGGTACATCAACAATCTGTCAACCTGGACCATTCTCCATAGGGAGGATGTTTTTCCACTAGCAATATGTCCTTCCTAGATCATTCTCCACTTGGAGAATGTTTGTCCATCAACACATTATTTGTCCATCAACACACTCTTTGTCCATCAACACACTGTTTGTCCATCTAGTTGGAAATCATCTCCAACACTAGTGGTAGTCTCCATGGAAATCAGATAGTAACATACAACTTCTACAATTCCATCCAATAGAACACAATTATGTTTATTCATAGTAGTATACAACTACTATCCAATGGTATACAACCACTCCTAGTATCACACGACTACTCACTAGTGACACACAGTCACTACCAGTGGAACACATCCACCACAGTAAAATACAGCTATTATCCAGAGACATATAGTCTCCATAGAAATCATATCATCCAATATCATCCTGCATAAACAATATCATGATACAAACTGAGTCATCTGGGCCATTCTTCCACTCACATATGTGAGATCTGGAAGAGAATCTTCCCTCAGAAAGTTAAACATCATCCATGGGATATCTTGACTATTCTTCCCAAGCATAGAAGAATAATTATCTTTGATTTCTTAACCTATACCATTCACCTAACTGGGCCATTCTTCCAGCACTAATCATAGTGAAACCTGGAGAGAATGAGTATTCCCTAGGGAATGATTGTCCTTGATTGTTGAACATGGACCATTCACCTAACTGGGCCATTCTTCCAACACTAATCATAGTGCAACCTGGAGAGAATGAGTATTCCCTAGGGAATGAATGTCCCAACCATTTCCTATGGAAATCATTGTCCTGCACCAACCTCATATAACATACTATTCTTTGAAACTTCTCACAACTATGAACTTTGAAAGAATGAATTCTTGGAGAGGCGGACCATTGTGCTTGACCACTACTTAGAGTGGCTGCCAAGAAGAATGATTGTCCTAAACCATCCCCCCACACTAGCCACAAGGGGAATCATTGTCTATGGTACATCAACAATCTATTAGACCATTTTCATTATGAAAATGACTATCCGATATGGACCATTTTCCAAACTTGAAAATTATTGTCCGTCAAAAATCTTGGGCCACTTTCCAGACTTGAAGGTGATTGCCCAAGCTAGACCATTTTCCGAACTGGAAAATGACTTCCCATAAATAAATAACATATCAGTACTCCATCCCAACCTGGGGAGTAATCACTTCCTTTTCTAATAAGGAAGCCATATCCACATGTCCAACTTGTCCCTTAAGTATGAAAACTTTTCATCTTGGACAAAGGCTTTACCAAAATATTTGTTATCTGCTCATCAATGGAGATATACTGGAGAACCGCTTCTCCCCTTTGAAATTTATCATGGAGAAAATAGTACTTGATCGCAATGTGATTTGACCTTTCATGGAACATTGGGTTCATTGAAAGTTTCACACATCTCTGATTATCACAATATATCATGGTCAAATCCAACACCTAATCAAACATTCTAGAAACTAGCTTATGCAACCACACAACTTTCGTACAAGCATCACAAGTTGTAATATTTATTGCTTCTGTAGTGTTGAGTGAAAAAAAATTTAAGTTTCCTGCTATCCCATCATATCATGGCAAAGCTCAAGCCGAAACATATCCAAGAATCACTTATTATGTTATCTGCACTCCCTGCGCAATCTGAATCGATAAATTCATGCAGTTGTATATCATAACTCAAACATCCCACAAAGCAAATATCTGGTTGAGCATTCTCCAAATGCATTAACAATCCATTCAATTTTCAATACAGGGATGGGTCTACTAGATTAGAGTCTCTTATATTCTTCAAATCTGTCATCATGGGATTTTCCATAGATTTGTAATCCATTATCTCGAACTTCTAAAGAACCATTTCAATACACTTCATCTATCACAGGAAGTCTTCACCACTCTTTTGTTGTACATGAGAGGCTCTCCACCAATTTGCTTGAATTCATACAAGGTCTTCTTCCATATCCATACATGGGTCTCTTTTTGGTATACCTCAAAACCTTGAGGTTTCTCTACATATGCTTCTTCTTCAATTACTCTGTTGAGAAGAACAGTCTTTACATCCATCTTATGTAAACTCCAACCCATGAATACTGCAAGAGATATAATGGCTCGGGTAGAGGTATATCTGGTTACCGGAACAAGTTGTCATCATAGTCTTCTCCCTCCTTCTAGGAGAACCCTCTAGCCTTGAATCTCGCCTTGTATCTATCAATTCTTATGTTTATAAGTCTTTTTCAAAATTTCTCACATACATTGTTCTTCATCAGAACTTCCTTCTTCAACATTGGAGTCCATGGAATATTTTATAGATTCCATGCCCTTCCTTACTGAAGGTTCCAACTTCTTCCTTTTGTCATAGGAACATAAATGTAGATGGACAACCAGGGATATTCAAGGCTTCTTTTCGAAGAATACTTCTTCTAGAGTCAAGATGAACACGTGTTGCTTATCATGGCTACTACTTCCAATGAAGAACATGGATAGATACTTCATGGTATTCATGGATTATTCAATGGATCATATTATACGGGATTATCTCCCTCCTAATCTCGGTTTCATGCCTGAATGAGAAATATGCATGCTCTTCTTTTGGAATTCAGTAATCAGCTCCCTCCATATGAGAGAGTCCATGCTTTTGTCTGCATCCTTCTTGCTTTCTACAAAGTGTCACAAGTCTATTATAGTTTCCTCTTGATTATCAAATTCTTTCTAAGTCTAACTCCCTTTGAGTCTTTTTAAGTTTGTTTCTATTTGTTCTGATTGTTTCCCATCTAGTATTTGTTGCAATCATTTTTTCATCCTTATAAAATTCTTCTATTACATCTTCTACAAAGACTTTTCATCAAACATATTTCAAAAATGTACCTACCCAAAACAAGAACACCAAGAGTAAACAAGAAATATCTCTCTAGAGGAAACGTTAATTCATCTTGAAAATAAGTACAATAAGCATATATATCAATGGTATTCATATGAAGTCAATTATTCATTGCACCTAGCAATAATAGAACCTTTTCAAAGACTGCTTTTACAATTTGTAATGTAGCAACTATCACCCTTGATATATACAAATTTGAAGCTTAATAATTTAATTAAACCTAGAACCTGAAGCCTCAACTGCTATGGAGGGTGCATGTGTTCCTTTGAATGCACTGAATCCAAGATTATAGCTTGGAAAAGGTCTCTAGTACTTTCCTTGCAAACACACTCATGTTTTGCTAGATGATATAACATGGATAACATATACAAGTGCATACCTTTGAAGTCTTGTAGCATCGTCCAACTTGTCTTCCAATCTAAAACTATATACCATTTTGACAAGAGGATATTAGAAATTGAATCAGAGGATTTAATGATTAGAACAAGCTAGAAACTCTAAAATTTCAACATTGACCACAAAATCAATTTGACCAGAAGTCAACCTTTTGACTTTGACTAGTCAAACTTTGACTTTGAAAAAAAATTCAAACCTGACATTTTTTATAGCCGAGGGTACCAAGAGGTGCGCTAGGCTAGGGCATGCTTGGATTTCAAGGAATTAGGTCAAATGCTTCATCAGAAGTTTCCAAACACAAGGGTTAGGGTTTGTTGCAACTGCATAATTAGAAAACCTAGTTGCAGCTGTAACTGGTGCCACAACAAGATTAAAAAATAACTTCCCAATATATCTTCTAGTGATCATATTGTCTGAAGATAGTGTGGGCCCATAACTTGTTAGAATAAAATAGATGTGCTCATTTTTCCATAGACAATATCTCAATATTGTCACCCAATCATAGGCACACAACCACCCCCGAGAAGATACCAAACCCAATAGATAACCAATACCAAACCCAACAGATAACCAAGAGATAGAATATCTATCTTTCTCCAAGAATAGCACACCAAATAGAAATTCCATAACCCAGAAACCAAGACAAAAATCCCAATTGCAATAGTTTCAACTGCACTCCAAACTTGCGCACTACTTGTATGTGTGAGTTGTGAGAGTGTGTATGACCAAATGAGCTCAAGTTACCTTTATTTATATTGCTCCAACTCACTTGACTAGGTCGACTTCTCTTTCTGGAGGCTAATAGCTCAATATTAAGTAATCTCTTAAGTTGACTTGTCTTCTAGGGTTATTATCCAATGTTTTAGGGTTCTCTTACTTCTTGGAATATTGTAGTCTCGTCAAAGGTTACATGTAGAGGTTAATACCTCCCGCAGCTACCATAATATCAACACAATCTTCAGATACACATACCTACAGTAAGGTTGTGGGAAATCCATTATGGCAAGCATCCATGCAAGAGGAGTATGACTCACTCCTAGAGAATCAGACTTGGGATCTAGTTCCACTTCCACCAGAAAAGAATATTTTCAGGTGCAGATGGGTCCACAGGATCAAGCAGTACAAGGCTAGACAGGTTTCCAAAGGAATTCATCAGATCCATAGATATTTCTACATCTTCACGAAGACTCTCAGTGAGCAGAAGTTTCATACTTTGCAGGATCGTCTTGGAGTGAGGAACACAATTTCCTAGCAGCTGCCTTTTCTTGTTTTGATGCATTGTCTTTTGTGGGGGGGTTTTGTTCCCACAAGGATTTCCCTCTTTCCTCATTTTTATTCAGTGTTCATTAGTTGCATTGTACATGAGTACCTAATATGGCCTAGTTGTTGGGACTCATTTTTACTCCATAGTGATCTTCAGGGGGGGTGTTGGAGAAATTTCTATTTTCGACACACTAGTTCAGTGGGAGTTAACTAATTAGTTCTATTTTAGAATTTCTATTTAGACCATCACTATTATGCATGCATGCATTCCTAAGGAAAGTTAGTTGCTTGATTTATTTTCTTAATTATGGAATGTTCTTTCCTATATATGAGTGTATTCCACTCATTCATTGTATCATAATGATCATCATTGATCATCTCATTGGAGTAGTGCGAATATATTTTCTCATTCTTCCATATTGAATCTCTCTTCCTTTCTTGATAAGATTTGTTTATACTTGCTTTATCTAGGTCTCTTGTGCATGTTTTGATGAAACATTGACATAGTTGAAGAGAACGAAGATAGAATCATTTTAGGCGTACCTATACTTATGTATATAACACAAAATTATGGTGACTCTCCACTGATCACATCGAGATATATTGGACATGAGGGACATGGCTCAAATAACCATTCTCCTTCACCTTCGCACTAGATAATGACACATTGTCTCACTGTCAGGGTGGAGGGACAATGAGGCCTTTGGGGTACCTAGAGAAAGGTGCCTTAGTAAAGTTTGGAGACTATTAAGACATGGGTTGGGTGACTTGGAACGTTAGGGATAGAGTGTGGACTTTGTCATGGAAGAATTGAGGAGTTATGAGTGTGACGAGTTTGCAAAAAGAAAGGGTGTTTGAGAATGAAGATATGAGTTCTTGTGGTTGAAGCACGACAGTTAGACTAGCTACCCAACTAGCTGAAGTCACAAAGGGATCCAACACATGGAAATATGAACAAACAAAACCAAAGTATGGAGGAAACAGTCAGTCATAGATATTTGACAATTCATGGATTCATAGATCTTCTTATGGGGAGGTTGTTTTGGTAGTAATTGTAAGAGGTAGTAGTTGTTGGGTTGAGATGAGATCCAAAGATGGAGCAGATACACCATGGAGATCATTTTCAATGGATGTTTCCAAGGAAGACAACAACTTTGAGTGGGGTAAGATGTAAGGCCCTCTACGACACCCACCGACCACGTGTGCTCCTTGGACAGACTTGAGGGTGAGTTGGTCGACGAACACAAAGAGGGATGTGGTCGGTTGGGCGCACGACAGTTTTGCAGGCATGGGTAGAATAACCTTGGGAAAACGATGGCGACATGTGGACCAAAGGGAGAATGCACCTCACTTGCCTTGCGACAGAAGACAAAAACTTGGGTTGCACAAGAGCAAGGGTAGGGTTACTTGGGAGAAATCACAAGAAATGGTCTTATGTACCTTGGTGACACTGGGCAGATTGGGGAGGTCAACTCAACCCTCCCAACACACTTGCGATGAGATGGAGTCAGTCAGAGTCAAAGGGAAATATGTGGAGTGAACATGACCACACGACAAGATATGAAACCATGTGATGGGGCATGTTGGTCTAGAGAGGACACATCAATTTGATGAAGCAAATACGAGGCAAAGGACATGCCTAGGTGATGGGGCACATTGATCCAAAAGGGTGTTTCCATTTGTGGAGATGTGACCGAGAGTTGGGGTGCATCGGTAGAGTGAGCACATCGATTCAAGAGTGCATGACCAAGTGAAAGGGCACATCAACCCATGGGGTATGTTGTTCCTTGAAGAGACGTGATGACCCAAGGGATGCGACAATTGGAAAGGGACGTGATAGTTGGAAAGGGACACAAACTATTGGCATTCATATAAAAGAACCGTGAAGCAAACGAGCTAATGCATAGACAATGGATATGGAAAAAGACAAGTAACCAAGATAGTTCAATGAAGTTTGGTCACATGTTTGAGGTGGGCACACTATGGGGTGAAACGAAGTCTGGGTGTGACTTGGATAAGTGATTCTTGGGAAGAAGAAGAGGCAACCACAAGTTCTGCGAAGAAGGTTGCGACAAGGAAATCTAAGTGGGGACATATATGTGTTTTTGGGGAGGGTGTGAGAGTTGGATTGTCTTGGTATGTGAGGTGAGTCACTTGTCTTTGCCCAAACATTTAACGAAGATAGTAGTTCTCTTATTGTAACTATGTTTAACATAATAAGACAAGTCAAGTGTTAGAGACTACTGGTGCTACCCACACTATATATATGTCTCTCTTGTATGTTTCACTAATGTTCTCTTTATGCTTTGTATGTTTTGCATCTTTGTATAATTGAAATGACTAAATGTTAAGTTGTTAACAAATTATCTAAGTGTACAAGTGAGTCACATACAGTGAGTGTGTAACTCACTGTATGTGACTTCTATATATATATGATTGTTCCTTGATTAAATAACAATGTAATCCATTGTGTTATGCATTTTTGAAACCCCTAAATTGAAACCCGTGTGTGCCACAAATATGTTCATATAAACACAATTACGTTCATGTGTGTATGTTAATGCACACCTTAAACCCCAATGCCATAATTCCATTCATAATTTAATTATTCCAACTTCTATATTAATCACAAAAATACAATTACGTTCATGTGTGTATGTTACTGCACACCTTAAACCCCAATGCCATAATTCCATTCATAATTTAATTATTCCAACTTCTATATTAATCACAAAAAATTTTCTTTCTGATTTATTTAAGAAAAAAACTACTATAATGTCTATAGGGCACATGTTGAGCTAGGCTCGTGTAAGAAAAAAACTATTATAATGTCTATAGTGCCCATGTTGAACTAGGCTCGTGCAAGGAAGGGAGGGTATACCACTTAATTGAAACAATGGCTAAACACTTAATAAGTTCAAACGAACTGGCCTGCATTAGTCCCCAAATATAAAATAAAAACACATGCAATTCCATGCTATCAAATCCATTAAAATAAAGTAAACAGAAAATAAATCAAAATATAGTTGATAAGTAAAAATCTTCACTGCCTATGCCGAAAGTCCAAAAAGTAAAGAGAACAGTTCCTCTGCAGTACAAGAGATTGGCATGGCGAAAAACTCTTGAACACTTTCCATATACTTCTGCAGCACACAATACACAGAACTAGAGAAAAATCAGGTCAGGTCCTTACCAGTTCAAATTCAATATGTTCAGAAAATTCATGACATATAGTCTCGCAGTAGGAAGTATCATATTCATCGGGCCAGTAAGTCAACCAAATGAAGCCGCACAAAAGCCATCGTAATGTCTGCCCTTCTAAATCTCTCTTCACCCTCCACGTGAAGAAATGCCCACAATCGTCTGTGAACTCTACACCCACTTTCTTTGTCGAAGAGGAGCAATGCCCATCTCTGAAAAATCCACAGCTGCGTTTGAGCCTGTTCAAATTCATGCTGTCCACACTTGGCTCTTTCATGGACACAACCTTATTTCCTGTGCCATTATCGTAGAGAGACAATTCCAGTATTCCAATATTTTGTGTTGTTTCTGTTGTCTGCTGAAATTTCCAATTGCAGTTTCTGATTTCCATTTTTTCTGCAGAAAGATATCTACAGGTTTCAGGATCTTTGCACGGTTTAGTATGTGAAAACATCAGGATATGGGATTGATCGACAAGCGGGGAAATTGATAGAAAGATCTGGGACGGGAAATGGCGTTCGTTTTTTAATCCCAGCTCTTCGATTTCTTTCTCAGTCTCTCGGTACTGATCAGATGATAATGGAATAATGTCGCACTGCACATTAGGGATGCAGACCTGCACTTGTATCCAATCTGGAAATATTTCAACGGTATAACGGAGCTGAAAAACGGTCTGCAGATTATTTCGTGTTAGGGCATAGTGAAGACACTCGTCCTTTGTCTGTTCGCAGGATTCCTTGTTACGTGTGATAAAATCCATGAGAAGAACGGGAGTGTAGGCTCTTATCATCCAAGAACCGGGATCGGAATTATTGCTCCTTGAGAATGAAAATGGATTCATAACATCCTGTGTCTGATCATCAGGGCTTCCATTATAGTAGTCTTGTGTGAAAGTGGATGCCACCATGAGCATGAACTCGTCTATGCCATCGTCGCCCATGGCTCTGATAAAATCGAGTTTGCTTCTCATAATGGCTCTGTCCAGCTCGTCTTCTGGAAACTGTAACATTCCATTCAGATTTTCTTTCCTGTGGGCGATGATGCATGCAGCCAGAAACGCAGAGCTGAAAAAATCTGTAACCTGTAGAACGCCTGAATTGGCAAGGAAATCCACTATAGGTACCCCACACATTTTATATGTGTCTTGAAATATGTATTCGATGAGAATTGCCAAGAAGTGAAAGAGCTTGTAGTGGGAATGATCCCAAGCTGTGAGAGACATACTTCCCAAACTGTAGATAAGCCCAATGGGAAAACTTGTTCCTACGCGCCCGTAGACTGTCATCTCCACTTCCAGGTGGAGAAGCCCAGATTCAACCTCTGTTTTAAAAAAAAATCTGTCAATTTTGATTTGCTTACTGTGAGGAGGCGAACTTGTCAATGT
>ML786473.1:865246-896015 GCA_009831015.1 Picea engelmannii | reverse complement strand
ACAAAGTATGATGTTATGTTGTCGTCATCATTCATCTTCATGTCACAGAGCTCATTCTTCAGACTCATAACTTGTCCAATGTTTCTGACTGAGAAGAGATTTGTTAGGGCATCATACATCTTCTTTGATGAGTCAATATGGGAGATGTAGGGTATCAGGTGGTATTTTAAGGAATCCACTATGATACTCGTGGCATTGATGTCAACATCTTTGAACTTCTCCATGGTTGCAACGTTCTGCGATTCCTTCTCTTCTCCTTCTTTAAACTCTGGCTTCACGATCTTTCCTTTCACAATATCTAGCACTTTATTCTTAGCAAGGATGAGGTCAATCCTTGTCTTCCATGCTTTAAAGTTAGAGGCTCCATATAGCTTGTTCTCAGACTTCATAGAGTTCGTCATGGCTTGCTTGACTTGGTCAAACCCTAGATTTGACCAGAAATCCAAACTTCGCGTCTTGGCCTTCTGAGAGTACCAGGAGATGTGCTGGGCTAGGGCACACTGATATGTCCAGAGATTAGGTCAATCTCGTTACTTAAGGTGCCTCGACAAGAGGTTTAGGGTTTCTGCAACTGCTTCTCCTGGTAACCCTAGCTGTAGTGCTTTTGGAAGCTGCTCTTGCTAGTAACCCTAGCGGCAGTTCCTCAACAAGCTCAATATCTAGCGGCTATGTTTCCTTGCAGCGTTTTAGGCTAAATGAAGGGGTGTGGGACCATAACTTGTTAGAATATAGAATATGGTGTGCTCCTTTTACCATTGACGATACCTTCGTCACCCAACCATAGGTCGAAGCCTCCCTCTGAGCACCTTAACCTTGAATGAGAATTCCTCCGGAAGCAAACCCTAGGCTAGATAGCCAAACAAAGAGTAGTGCATCAATCCCCAAGGATAGGGAATCACAAAAGGATGATCAGATAGTCCAAACCCTATCCAAGAGATATTCAAGCTAAAACTGAAACTAGCTGCTGCTGCAGCTGCACCTGCAACCCTCCTCCAAACCTGAGCACCAGACTGCAATTGCAGTGCGCACCAAACTGCAGAACTACAATTCTGAGATTGCTACAAATGAGAACTGGCACCCTGTATTTATAGTAATCCTGCCAGTTTTGTTGGGGCCGACTTCTCCTTCTGGGTATGTGTCTGTTCAGTATATTATTATTATTTATGGTCGACTTCTTCTCTTGGAAGCTAATAGCCTAATATAAATTATCTTCTTGAGCCAACAAGGCTTCTAGGGTTATTAGCCAACTCATTAGGGTTTCTCTTGCTTCCCGAAGTCTTCTATTCTCATCAAGTTCACACGTGGGGGTAAATACCTCCCGCATCTACCATAATATTAACACTCGAAGAGTGGTTTTGGCCTGTGGTTGGGTGACGAAGGTATCGTCAATGGTAAAACAAGAATAATCTTTTATATTCTTACAATTGGTGCAGTACATCAGTTGGGTCATGGAGACATGACTATGATAGCATTACCCCCATGAAAGAAGAAGAGATATCCCTAGTATCATCTATTGAGCCACTCTCAATTTCAGATGAAACTGTTGTTGGGATAAAATAAGAGAAGTTAATCTCAGATGTTAGCAACCACAATGAGAATGAAGTCGTCATTCTCAGATTCAGAACAACTACAGGTACAGAGTCCCAGATTCCAAAAGGAACAGTTGCATAGAGAGTAGAGGACATACTCCCAGACAGTGAGACAGATAGTGCCTTGTAGAAAGCACATAGAGCTAGCACATGATTGTGCAGATTGATGTGCAGCTATGCAAGTGTACCATATTGGTACAATGTAATGAGAAGTATGGTGTTCCCGAAAAAACCATGAGACAGGTGAAGAGACCTAAGCCATTCTCTAGTTATACAGCTTTGATGTGTGATCTCCTAGAGAAGGAGCCTACCTTCTTTGAAGAAGCCATTCAGAAGAAAGAATGGGTAGATGCCATGAGAGAGGAATGCCAATCCATAATAAAGAATGATGTATGGGAAATAGTTCCTAGACCGAAGAGTAAGGATGTGGTATCTTCCAAATGGATCTTCAAAATAAAACATGTTGTTGATGGAAGCATTGAGAAGTATAAATCAAGATTTGTCGCTTGTGGCTTTTCTCAAAAGGAAGGCATTGAATATGAAGAGACATTCACTCTTGTATCCAGATACACTTCGATCAGAACCATCATAGCCCTTGCAGCTAAGATGAAGTGGAAGTTACACCAGATGGACATAAAGATAGCTTTCCTAAATGGTGTCATTGAAGAAGAAGTGTATATAGAAAAACCTCAAGGATTTGAAGTTGAAGACAGGAAGAATCACGTCTGCAAGTTGAAGAAGGCTCTGTACGGATTGAAGCAATCTCCTAGAGCTTGGTATGGCAAGATAGATAGTTTTATGATGAGATTGGGATTTACCAAGAGTAAAGTTGATTCTAACCTATACTTGAAGGTTATGAATGATGATTCAGTGATATTGTTGTTGTATGTGGATGAATTATTCTTAACTGGAGAAGAAAATCTCATCACCAAATGTAAGAAGAAGCTCATTGCATAATTTGAGATGAAAGACGTTGGCCTAATGCATTATTTCTTAGGTCTTGAGGTATGGCAGAGTCTAGAGAGGATCTTCCTTAACCAATGGAAGTATGCAGTCAAAATCCTAAAGAGATTCGACATGTTAGATTGCAAGTCCATGAATACACCCATGGAAACTAAGTTGAAGCTACTGGTTGACACTTCATCAAAATTGATTGATGCCACGCTGTATAGATAGATCATTGGATCATTGATGTACCTGACGAACACCAGACCAGATATTTGTTTTTCCATGAACACTTTGAGTCAGTTTCTGGTAGAACCTAGACATGTTCACCTAGTTGCTACAAAACATATTATGAGGTACCTTAAAGGTACATTAGATTGTGGTCTTAGTTATGATGGAGATCATGATTTCACATTGAGTGGGTACACTGATTCAGATTGGGCTGGAAGTGTTTCTGACAGGAAGAGCACTTCAGGATGTTGTTTTAGTTTGGGACCAACCATGATCTCATGGCAGAGTAGGAAGAAATCCAACATTTCTCTCAGTACAACGGAAGAAGAATACATTGTTGCATGTTCTGCCAACTGCAAAACTATATGGCTTTGAAAGTTGTTGACCAATCTATTTGACCTAGAGATGGAAGAAACCATGATCCTATGTGACAACCAAAGATGCACAAACATGACAGAGAATCCTGTATTTCATGACAAGTCAAAGAACATAGAGATACGATATCATTACATCTGTGACATGGTGCAGAGAGGAGCCATAAAGCTCCAACATGTTAGCACGGATGAACAAGTTGTTGATGTGTTGACCAAGTCTCTATCTCGTGTAAAGTTTGAACACTTTTGAGATAAACTTGGTATAGTCCAAAAGGACCTCCCTCGAAAGGGGGAGTAGTGTTGTGTTGAGATATATATATTACTGTTCTTCCAGCTTAATCGTTGTGATGTAAAGATAGTCTAGTTGTTGTGTTGAGATATGCCTAGTACCATGCTTTCAGCTTAATTGCTACGACTTAAATCCAGTCTAGTTGTTGTTTTGAGATATGCCTAGTATTGTGCTTCCATCTTAATCGTTGTGACGTAAAGCCAGTCTAGTTGTTGTGTTGAAATATGCCTAGTACTATGCTTCCAGCTGAATCACTGTGACATAAAGCTAGTCTAGTTGTTGTGTTGAGATATGTCTAGTACTATGCTTCCAGCTTAATCGTTGTGACGTAAATACAGTCTAGTTGTTGTGTTGAGATATGCCTAGTACTGTGCTTCCAGCTTAATCGTTGCGACATAAAGCCAGTCTAGTTGTTGTGTTGAGATATGCCTAGAACTGTGCTTCCAGCTTAATTGTTGTGACGTAAAGCCAGTCTAGTACCGTTCTTCCATCTTAATTTTTGTGACGAAAATCAAGCTGAGTATTGTGCTTCCAAGTTTATTACTATCACATAAATCCAACCTAGTACTATGATTCCAGCTTAATGGCTGTGACGTAAAGCCAGTCTAGTATTGTGATTCCAGCTTAATTGTTGTGTAGTGTGCTAGCCTCGTGCTGTGAGGATGAGTCAACCTCGTGTTGTGATGATGTGACCAACCTCATGTTGTGATGATGATGTATTAGTTCTATACTAATCCATATTGATGCATATGATGATTTCATTCCACTGGGAATGACGATGCTGTCGATGAGAAAAACTTTCGATGATTTATAGATATGTTAGTCAGTGTTCCAAGATGATATTGATGATGCTATCCTCTCACCCACCTAATGATGTTGATGATGTTGTCCTCTCTCTCGCCTGATGATGTTGTAGAATACCCTTCTTGTTAAGGGGGAGTGTTGAAATAATGTAACTGCAAAGTGTATTCTAATTATTATTGTTGTATTATTCATTAGATCAATCCCCTATTGTGGATTGATCATGTTAGCTATTGTAAAAGACCAAATATCCTTTTGTGGATTGGTCAAAACATAATTGTAATAGGCAGAAAAAGAAGTCGGCCCCTGAATATATTAAAGAGGACCCATAATATATTAAAGGTGGTTATAACCACCTAGATTGAGAAGTCGGCCCTGCCAATGAAAAGACACCTCCACACGTGCCAAAGTTGTATAAATAAGGAGGCTAGTGCCTCACTTAGACACACACTCACTTGTTCATTGAGGAGCAAGTTTTAGAGTTGTGGCTGGAGAAGAGAGAGAGAGAGAGGCGCATTCTTGCGAGAGGACTTTCTATATTTGTTTGAGTTATCTCTTGGCATTGTATTGGCTATCTATAATAAGGAAGTTTTGATGGGTTTTCTCCCCCATGAGGGTTTCCTAGGATAAATGATGTGTCTCTTGTGATTTTTTATTTCTCAGTGATTCTATCTTATGCTATTGTTATCTAGTGGAATGCAAAGAACTCTAATAATAGCTTAAACCTTAACAAATTGAGCAGTATAGTTTACAAGAAAACAGAAAGAATGTGTATGGTGCACCTAAAGGGAAGAATGGTGCTTAATTTTATAGATTTGTAAAAATATTATGGTCTAACAAATCCTATTGGATGCACATTTTGCAGAGTTATGTACACAAATAGAGAAGATCATAATCATTAGAGAGAGACTAGAGAAATGGAATATGCACAAAGAACTTACATCTATGAAGATGAAGCCAGGGGGTTGTATGTCGGTATGGGTAATGTAGGGACATAATCAAATGGGCCTAGAGAAGGAAAAGAGGAAATCATGAATTTGGTAGAGACAATAAAGATCCTACAAAGAGATGTGTTGAGACATAAATTTGATAATGAGAGGCTTATGAATGCTAAGGAGTAGTAGGATGGTATCCACATCAGGTTGTTGCAAAGCTCAGACAAAATAGAGAAGAAGGTGGATAAAGAGACAGGATCAAGTAAGTCAAAGAATCATAGATATCATGCTAAAAGGGGGGGATATAGAAGTGTTGATATACATCATCACCACTCACCAAGGCACCCAGTCAGAAGAGCAGAAAGTAGCCCAAGTTTATATTTTTTTAGAAAGCATAAGAGGAGGTATGGAGTGGATGAATTGCAAGGGGAATTCAAGAAGATAAAACCTCCTACCTTTGATGGTGAGCACAAGAAATATGAGGATGCAGAGGTTTGTATGTTGGGAATGAGGAAGTAGTTTTTAGTTACACAATTATTCCTCACAGACAGATTGGAGAATTTCAATTTACCAATTGAAGGGAAATCATCAATGTGGTGGGACCAACTCATACAAGTACAACACATTGACGAGAAGAAGATCACTTGGAAGAACTTTTGAAAAAGGGGTATATACGTGCAAGTGTGTCACCTTGGGGTGCCCCAGTGCTATTTGTGAAGAAGAAGGATGGAACCTTGAGGTTATGCATTGATTTCCAACATTTGAATAAGGTGATTGTGAACAACAAGTATCCTTTGCCAAGGATAGATGATATTTTTTATCAGCTAAAAGATGCAAGATATTCTCCAAGATTGACCTCAATTCAAGCTACCATCAGGTGAGAATTAAAGAAGAAGATATCAACAAGATAGCATTTAGAACAAGGTGTGGCCATTGTGAGTTTACAATGATGCCATTTGGATTGTCAAATGCACCAACTGGATTCATTTGTTTGATGAATGGTATTTTCATAAATTACTTGGATACGTTTGTCATTTTCTTCTTGGATGGAATACTCATCTACTCCAAATATAAAGAAGAGAATGAACAACACTTAAGAATCATGCTACATGTATAAAGGGAGCATCAGTTGTATTAAAAGGTGAGCAAGTGCCCATTTGATTAGAGGCAGATACATTATTTGGGCCATATCATTTCAGAGGAAGGGATATTAGTGGATCCTAAGACAATTAAATCCATTGAAGGATGGTTGGTACCAAAAAATGTCTCAGAGGTGAGATCATTCATGGGACTAGAATATTATTATAGAAGATTTTATACATTTTCACATGCAAATCTATGTGACTAATTTCAAATCTGAAAATCACTTCCTAGTGATTTAACAGTAAAACCTAGCTGCTATCACTGAATGATTTTACACTAAAATTATGATAGAAAATTACAATAGTGGAAACATCAAGATCTGAGATAAATCATCCACACACGTGAGCCACAAAATGTTATGTTTTGTAAATGTCAATTACAAAAAAAAATCCTAAAGGCAAAACCAACCTTCTTACAACCAGAAAATCACCAAAAGAGAAAAAAACATGTCCTTGCCAATTCAGAAAATCAACAACCAAACTGAGAAAATTACTCAGAAATACCTCTAACCAAAAATCTGTTGCAACCACATGTACGACCTGATGACATAATTTGTACGAATACATACATCAACAATATGGACTGTTGTACCTTCCCAAAAAAACTCACACATGCAAATTGTACCTGCTTCTTTAGATGTGTAGCTTATCATACGTGTGACTGTATGAACTATCTATACAGTTCTACTCACACATGCAAGCTATCTCCCTCACACGTTCATCATGTTTCACACATGTGACTCAACTCTCCCCTTCACATGTGGGACTATTTATTCCCATCTTCCTCACATATGTGCTCTCTCTTGGCTATAAAAGAATCCTTCCTTGGCTGAAACAAAAATAGAAAATCCTCCTTGAAACCCTAGGAAAAAATTGTCACAATTGTAGAATTTCCCTTGCTGAAATTTCCAAGCTCCTTTCACAAGTACACTCTCACTTATAATAACTCCATAATGACACAATGAAATTTGTCACAATTTCTTCTCTCCTTATATAGGGGTCTAATGAGTGAGTTTAGGCACCTGTTTTAAACTCAACAATTAATTAGAATATTTTATTCCTCTTTGTGGGTGTGAAACCCCAACACAAATCCACAAATCCCATCAACTTTCCCATGATTCCCTATCCTCATTCCAAGGATGATTTCAATGAAACAAAATTTTGATCTAGTGCCAACTAATATTACCACATGCATGACACCTTCAACCTCTTGTGGGAATATCTATCGAAGCTACAAAATATTCAACACTCCCTCTTAGAGAGGGAGATATTCCATCCTCCAACATCTAGATGTACCTTTGTCTCCCACACTGTAAGTGAATATATCTCATGTACTGCATCTGCAGTCCAATCCTCTTGATTGGCAGCTCCCTCTATCACCGAAGAAAACCTTTCTCTTCAGTCATCCTCACTGGCTACATCCTCGATCATTGAAGCAAATCCTCCTGTAACAAATTGGTCCTCCATGGAGGATACACTACTCTTATAAGCCTCTTTCTTCAGAGCATATTGTCTGGAATCCTCAACCCATGACACCTTTTTGGAAGACTTCTCTCTTCCACATGTACCTAAAGGTAGACTCCCTCTAGATGAGTGATGCTCCCTCTGATCCTGTTGACTCCCCCTAAAGTCCAACTTAATCTTAATATTTTTGGAAGGCTGCTCCTCCCCACTGAATCGTGAGGGAAAATTCTTATGAAATCTGGCTCCCTCTAAGATTGTACCATTGGTGGAGCTATATGCTCCCTTTGAACCTGCACTCCTAGTGGAGATACTTGTTTCACCACTAGTTGAGCTACCTACTACTCCTCATATGTATCTCTACTACTACTTGCCACAACTCTCATAGGTTGTCCGCTCATCCTATATGGTTTTCCCTCCCTAACTCCAAGAACCACCGCCTATATGAAGATAGATTGTATAGGCACAAACAACACTTTTCCATTTTGAAAAAATATATGGTATCCCTTCTTCTCAATCTCCGAGACTGAGAGAAAACTCTTCCTGAGTTATTTCACCCATAGAACATTTGAAACCCTCAACACTTCTCTTAAATCCATCCTGAATGATACCATAATAGATCCTTGAATTGCATGCTTAGTTCCCATACCAAGCCCCACACACAAGTCTGATCCAGTCTTTGTGAAGATATCAAACAAGTCTCGTGCACTTGTCATATATTGGAAAGATGATTTGCTATCCACCGACCAAGTCCCTTGTTGGAAACTGTACCTGAAAGGGTAAAGACCAACAAGATCTCCTTCTGAAACCTATCCACAACCTCATCAAACTATGTTGTTGATGCATGTTTATGTCTTCCCCTTCCATTTCGGTGTGGAAACTGTGAAGCATATCGATCACAATCATGACATTCAAAACATCTAATATTACTAAGATGCATCTTCCATCTCGGTTTTGGAGATGATTCTCTCAAGAGAGAATCCCTTCTGCTAGGAGAACCTTTTCTTCCATTCCTAGTGTGGGCTACAAGGGCTTGGTTCTCATCATTTCTACTCTTCACCAAACCATCCAAACTATCCTTGGACACTAACCGAGTCTCCTCCTCGATATAATCAGTCCATAGTCTATCAAATTCTGGAAACTTCTCTCGTGCACATATCCCCTGCACAAATGGTTCCCAAGACCTAGGAAGACATCTCAATGCTACATTCACTAGATCAACATCCTCAACCTTCTCATTGATGGCCACAACATGATGGATCTGAGTTATCTTCATAATGTAGCTGACAATTGTGTCCTCATTGGACATCTTAATAATTTGAAGCTAGTTCTTCAAATGAAACTTCCTACCTGTATTCTTGTTTTCATATAGGCCCACCAAAGCATCATACATTTCTTTGGTACATGTATTCTCACAAATGTGAGGAATCAAGTGATCTTTTATAGATTATAGCAACACCTGCTTGGCCTTAAATTCCCTTTTCTTGTGAGTTTTCAATACCTGTGGATCAGTAGGACTTGGAACCATGCCCTCAACATACTCCTTGAGGTAATTCTCTTCCAATAGAAGTAGAATGATATTCTTCCAAGCCCGCAAGTTTTTTCCCCTTCTAGCCTATCTTCAATCCTCAAAGTGTTCACCATAGTGACCTTCCTCGAGAAAAACTAAAAATATACAACAACAACCTATTGTACTTGCAGTGACAAGTGTGTCTCACTAGATGACTCCATCTCTTCCTTCAAACCTTCAACTATGATAGCATGCCAATTTTGACATGCAACTCTATGTGACTAATTTCAAATCTGAAAATTACTTCCTAGTGATCTAACACTAAACCCTAGCTATTATCACTTAATAATTTTACACTGAAATTATGATAGAAAATTACAATAGCGGAAACATCAAGATATGAGATAAATCATCCACGCACTTAAGAAACAAAATTTTATACTATGTAAACGTCAATTTCAAAAAATTTCCTGAAGGAAAAACAAACCTTCTTACAACCAAAAATTCACTAAAACGGAGGACAAAACCTGTCTTGAAAAATTCAAAAAATCAACAAACTAACTCAACAATTTACCCAAAAATTCATTTGCCCACAAATACATTGCATCCACCTATACGTCCTGTTGACATCACTCGTACAACTGCTAATGTTAGCGGTACGAACTATTGTACTTGTCCAAAAAACTCACACATGTAAACTATACCTTCTGCTACACATGTGTAGCATGTCATACGTGTGACTGTATGCACTGTATGAACTATCCATATAGTTCTGCTCGCACATGCAAGTTGTCTCCCTCACATGTGAGACCCAGCTCTCCTCTCCACACATGCGATTATTTCTTCCCATATTCCTCACATGTGTGCCCTCTCTTGGCTAGAAAAGAATCCTTCCTTGGCTGAAACAAAAACATAAAATCCTCCTTGAAATCCTAGGTCATATTTTCCATAGTTGCATAATTTTCCTTGCTAAAATTTCCAAGCTCCTAGTACATGTGCACTCTCACTTATGCTAACTCCATAATGACACAAATATATTTGTCAAAATATCTCCTCTAATTATATAGGATTCTAATGAGTGAGCTTAGGCACCCCTTCTAAACTCAACAATTAATTAGGATATTTTATTCCTCTTTGTGGGTGTGAAACCCCAACACAAGCCCACAAATCCCATCAAATTTCCCATGAGGCCCTAGCCTCATTACAATGACAATTTCACTAAAATGAAAGGTTGATCTCGTGACAAAGAACATTCCCACATTCTTGACACCTTGGCCTCTTGTGGGAATACATCTTGAAGCTACAAAATATTCAATAGATTTATCGAAGGATTTTCAAAGATTGTGCACCCAATCACTTCTTTGGAAAATAAGGGTGTGAGATTTGAATGGAATTCTGATTATGAAAGAAGTTTTCAACATTTGAAATTTTTATTAACAAGTGCAACAATATTAAGAATTGTTGATCCTAATGAAGATTTCATTATGTGCATTGATGCATGCAAGGAAGGGCATGGGGTAGTCCTTATTCAAAATGGGCATGTGATATTATACAAGTCAAGGAAGTTGAAAGAGCATGAGATACACTATTCCACTCATGATTTAGAATTGGTAACCATAGTTCATGCCTTGAAGATGTGGAGGGATTATCTCATAGGGAAAATATTTGTGTTGAGGGTAGACCATAGTGGTCTGAAATATTTTGTTGGACAACCAACTTTGAATGTCAGACAAATTAGATGGTTGGAATTCCGCAATGAGTATGACTTTGATATAAAACATGTAAAAGGAAAGGAGGAAAAGATGGTTGATGCACTTAGCAAGAGGTTGAATGAGATGCATGCTACAAACATTAGCATGTACAAATCTAATTTGAAAGAAAGAATTTTGGAACCTACAAAATCAGATCAACATTATATGGAAATAAAGGAAACATTACAACAAGGTAATTTTCAACAGAAAATTAAAGATTGTGAGCTGAGAGAGGATGGAATCCTCATGTACAAGGGAAGAGTATATGTGCCTAAATATCATGAGATGAAAAATATGGTTCTAAGAGAGATGCATAATGTGTCTTATGTTGGGCACCCAGGTTATCAAAAAACAATTGCAGTTGTAAAGAGACAATATTTTTGGTCAGGTATGAAGAAAGAGGTGGTTGATTATATAGCCAAATGCCTAGAATGTCATAATGTCAAGGATGAGCATAAACATCTAGTTGGTTTTCTATAATGATTTCCCATTCCAAAATGGAAATGGGAAGTGGTGAAAATTGATTATGTCACCAAGCTACCCAGAACATTGAAGTAGCATGATTCGATCATGGTGGTGGTGGATAAGCTCACTAAAGTTGTTCATTTTATTCCAGTGAAGCTAACTTGTGGGGAAGCTAAAATTCTAGATGTATATATGAAGGAAATTTATAGGATACATGGTGTGCCTAAGGAAATTGTTTCTAACAGATATCCAAATTTTACATCAAATTTATGGAAAGGATTATTTAAAGGATTTGGGACAAATATGAATTTTAGCACAACATATCATCTAGAGTCAGATGGGAAAATAGAGAGGGTCAATCAAGTGATTGAATATCCACAACATATCATCTAGAGTCAGATGGGAAAATAGAGAGGGTGAATCAAGTGATTGAAGATATTCTAAGAATTTATGTGATGGATAAACCATCAAAATGGTAAGATTATCTACATTTAGTTGAGTTTTCTTATAATAATGGGTATCGGGAATCTTTAAATATGATCCCATTTGAAGCATTATATGGCAGAAAGTGCAACACACCAATGAGTTGTGACAACCCAACATACAAATAAGTGGTTGGGAAAAAATTGATCAAGGAAATGGAAGAACATATGGTGAAAATAAATCATAATTTAAAGGTTTCTCAATATAGACAAAAAAGTTATGCAAATAAGGGAAGAACTCACAGAGAGTTTAAAGTGAGTGACCATGTGTTATTAAAAGTGAAGGACAATAGAAGTTCCCTAAAGTTGGGAAATTGTTCAAAGCTAGAAGCATGTTATTATGGACCATTTGATATCCTAGAAAGGATTGGTCTTGTTCCATACATGCTTTCACTACCTGTATATATGAGCATTCATAATGTATTCCATGTGTATTTTCTTAAAAATTATGTTCTTGATGCTAATCATGTAATTGATTGGAATGTGATCCAGGTGGAACAATAAGGATACTTTTGAGTTCATTTGGTCTACATATTGGATCAAAAAGTCAAGATTCTTTGAAATTGAGAAATAGGGATGGAAAATATCCAATGGACTTGTTATGGTCCTTAAGATGCAATCTGGGAGCAAGAAGATGCAATGCAGGTGGAGTACCCACATCTTTTTGAAGATTTTTGAATATTTTTGGATTGTACATGTGTATATAATGCACTTACAAAAGTGCATAAATAAGGGGGAGGGGGATTTAATACCTCTAGGTCTAACCCCCGTTGTAATTGTAAATATACTTTATAGGCTGGTGAGAAAGATATTTTGGGCCAAAGTGCCTTTCTATGTATGTTTTGAGGCCAAAGTGCATATGTGATTTATGTCAGGGAGCCTAAGTGTTGAAAGGCTAGCGAGCCTAGAAAATGTAATATGTAATCACACTCGGATTTATTAATAAAATAAATCACTATTGCAGACCAATCGTATAAAAGGAGTATCAGGGGATAAAACTCCACTAGAGGGAAAGGGGGATAAGGGTCTAGGAAGAGGGTCTATGTCAAGGGAATAATATAATATATTATTCCTAAAGTATAAATCATGTGATATATTTTTTCCTAAGTTCCTAAAGGTGTGGGAATTTATCACCAAGTGGAGTTAATGTAATTCCTAGCATGACAAGTGTCAAGTTGGGAACATTCATACATAAAGTGGGAACTTAGTGTAATTCTCAATTATTCTCATCATTCTTACTATCATTCTAGCCATTCATACACTCCCTTCCATCCATCAATTGTATATGTGTTTGAAGAGATTTGGAAGTTGATTGTAACAAGTAATTCATTGGTGGTTTGAGATGAAGAAGTAGGTTGTTAGGCCTATGATTATTCTCTTTGGGTGAGAGAATTGATGGGAACTATTTTCCCTATGTGTTGGCCAAGTGGATGTTGCAATTATTAGAGAAACCTTGTCTTCAAGGACCTACAAAGCTCTAAGACTTCATGTATGGCCTATTTTTGAATCCCTGGAAGGGAAGTGGGATAACCAAAGGACTATTGAGTAGAGAATGGGTACACTTCCTGGGGTGGGACAGGTTGTAGGGAATGAGAGGTTGTGAGTCAGGAATGATTGCTAGAGTTGGAACCTTAGCTTGATATTAATTATGTTTTCTATTATACCTTATTATATCTTAGGAGTCCTTTTCCATGGTGGATTCCTAGCCTCGGATGGAGGATGACCTGTCGTTGAGAGTTTATGAGCAACAGATTCTATGTATTGGAGCAACATCTGAGGTCTGCAGACAGTTGATGATTTACAAAAGATAAGTATTATTTTATATGTGTTTATATGTCATTTACTATGTGTATGTTCATATAAATTATGTATGTTTTATTGCACATATTTATTCATGAAATGTATGTTGTTAGGAATTCATGTGTGTTCATATGCAGAGCATATTTATTGATTAATTGGTATCAAAGAGGAAAAATTTTGTGTGGCAGGGCACATCTTGGAGTTGGGGATGCTACATTACATGCAATGATAACATAAAAATAATTAGGTTTATTACATGAAATGATAACATAACAAAAATAGAAATAAGAGGGATAGAATCCTCGCATTAATCTATCCAAATGAAGCATGGTTCATAACAAAGGAAATCACATCAATAATACAAGGGTTTACAACAATAGAAATTGGCGTGTGAAAGAATAAATGCGTGATGAAAGTCTCACATAAATAATATACCTCCAATGCTCCATAAGGCTCCAAACATGTGGTGTACAAACAAATTCCAAGGGGAGAGCTCCTTAAACCCCAAAGTCTCAACAACCATTACAATGGAAATAAATCTCCTGTCAATAGAGTGTGCCTTTTCTCTCATACAATAAAAAAATATTTTTTTACTATCTCCATGACAAGTCAAAGAAATATTACAATAATAGAGTAGCTAGATCTCTCCTCAATCCATGGTTGACCATGTCACAATATGTTGACACAAATCTCTTCCAAAGAGATCTCACTCATCCCAAAATAGAATAGATATCACATCAAAGGTCTCTAAGAGAGGGTGTACAACAGAAATTAGGCAAGATAATTAGGTCAACATGCAAAAAGACCACAAGATTTATCCTTCCAATAATGGATGCATGAAAAATATAATTAAATAATGTTCAACCTAGGAGTATGATCTCAAGGTTCCACCTAGAAAATCTCAAAAAGTGTACCCTCCAAGGTGAATGCGAGATAAAACAATAAATTAGTATTCCTAGGAGAATTCTCCACTTATCAACCTCCAAAAATAGCAAATGGTCCATAGATGCATGTAACCAATCCACATGTGTGAATCCCAAGGAAACCAAATCCATGGATGAATGTGCAATATGCCAAGTATATGGATCATTCCATAAGAAACTATGTAGTCAAACCCCAAAATAGCAAGTGGACCATCACCAACAAGACAAATCCAAGTAGATAATGGTGAATTAGGGTTTTGACCATGTTAAAACTCCATAAAATAATAAAATATATACCTCCAATAATAGCAAGAAGTGTCTCCACAAATTCACCCCCAATGGATATGCTCCAAATATAGTAATAAGACCAAACATGAACATGTGTGGACCTTCCAAGTATGCCACACCTCCCAATAAAACCCCTCCATAACAACCTCAAATAAAATAATATATGTGCCAAGTCAAAGACATAGGGGAACTCCCCAATGAAGGTCAAAACATGACAAGTGTAGCTGAAATATCCATGCAATAAGGATGCTAGAGCACATAAGAGAGGTGTTCCCTAGAAAAATGTTCCATGTAACTACCTCAACCACCCAACAAATAATATAATATGTCCATGTGAAGTGTGTCCCAGGAATAAGTGCCAAGGTAGTTAGACCTCATCAATATACATGTCAAAACTAGGGGTTGTTTCCAAATACCATCAAAATCCTACCAAACCATCTACACATGAGAGAGTGCACCCTAAGAGAATGTGCCAACGTCTCCAACAATAAAATAATAATATAAACTTTGGAAAGTGTGCCTAAGAGAGGAGTGCTCCATAATTAAACCTCAAATAACCTCTCCAAGTGTGAAAAACTACTTGTTGATGATTTTGTAGCATAGAGAGGCATTGCCACTAGTGGCATGGGTGTCAGGCAGATGGGAATCATCGTGGGAACTAGATTATCCCTTTAATTTGGTGAAAACCCCATTTTATTTTTATCTTGGGGCTTGGGGCATTGGTGATGGAATTTGTGGGTTTGTGATGGGGATTCACACCCAAATGTAAGTCTAATTTGGTGTTGAATTGTGGAGGGGCTTCCTTGATGACCCCTTAGACTTGTATATAAAGGAGAGAGTTCATTGTGACATTTCATTATGGTGGAGACAAGTGAGGAGAGAGTTTGGTGATTTCAGTCCAAGTGTGGTGACCTCAGTCCAGCCATGAAGAGAGGCTGATTTTATTCAAGTTTATTGTGTTTATTTCTTGTTTTGGGTAGGTACAAAGGAGAAGGAGGTATGTGTGGCATCTAACAACCAAGGGAGATTAGGACTCAACATAGGAGAGGCTCGACCTGATAGAACAAGGATCCCACTAGGTTTTAGAGGTCTTTTTATGATGGTGTACAAAACTACAGGCATGTGGAGGACTCAACCAACCTAGGAGAGGTAGTTGTTGGGTCCTGGGATAGTCCTAGGTGGATTAGACTAGTAAGAGAAGGGATTAGCTCGATCTTGGATAGGTGGAATGGTCTTATGGAGTTCCAATCTACTAAGGGAGATAAACTACAATGTTGAGAATAGTTGCAGGTATGTTGGGCTAAGTTTGGGGCTACAAAAACAATGAGAAAAGAGGGTGTTGCAGCAGTAATAGTCAACAGACTTTTAGTGTTGTGATAGCAGTATTTAGGGGTAGTCTTGGGAATCCAATGAGGTTTGTTATATCTAGTTAGAAATAGAGTTTTTGAAAACCATTTAGGGATGACATGACAACCAAAACGATAACAGTAACAACAGGACTTGAGGCAGCTTGAGGGATAACACAATCAACAATTTTTTGGAGCCATCTTGAGGCAAAGTGAGAATTGTTACAGCCAGCGTAAAAACAACATTGTGGCATCCTTTAAGGGTTGGGAAAATTGGTATCTTGGACAACAAAGAAGGGATGGAAGGACTCATAAAATATTGGCAAGGAGTTGCAGAGGTAGTGGAGTGTTTGAGGGGGGAAGGGATGCCCTAACCCTCAGCCTAAAGACATGACCATTGGAAAGGAAACCAAGGAGTATTTGTAAGTGTTTCTAGGCATATCCTTTGTGTAATAATTTGGGTCATTTTACATAGTATGGGAGCCTAGTTTTTTTGAGCCTTGTTATGGTTTTAAGAACAAGTGATTTGGCATGAAATTACTGTGTACCTGTGTGTGATTCAATTTTTGATATATTTTTCATTTTGCTAAGTAGTTAGGAATATCAGTGTGTTTATGATTACATTTCAAATAGCAAAATTTGTTTATAATTGTCAAAGACATAGACCATACCTGAGGTGCGATCAAAATATATCATGGTACCAGAGCTTTAGTTATGAGAGGGGAAGTTGGATCTGCGTTATCTACACATGAGCTAGCGCTGAGAGGGAGCTATAGTGACTGTTGCAGGTAGCAGTAGGTTGGATAATATCTAGTTTGAGACATGTACCATACCATTTAGATGAGGAGTTGTGTACTATTTCAGCTCAGTGGTGTGGTAGTTTGGGAGTTTTTTTATGCAACCCCCCTCCCCTTCGGGGTTCTACGACTTCCAAGTCCCCCCTCTGGATCCAATGGTCCATATTCTCCTTTCGTGAATCATGATTTTTTGACCTATGACTTCCAAGTCACAAATTCCTTCACATCCCCGAATTCTAAAATTTCGATATTTCAAAGTGTCCAAATCTAACGGTTCACACTCCTCTGGATCTAACAGTCTAGATCTCATCGATATTTCGTGATTCGCGACCTCCGAGTTACAACTTCCTCCATGCTCTCAACTTTCAAAATGTTGATATTTCAAAGAACAAATCCACGGCTCAGATCCTTTGATATCTAACGGCCCCTATCAAATCACGAACTCTGGCCTCGCGAGTTCCCACGATTCTCCCCTTTGACTTCTCTAATGTGCGAGTTAGAGAAAAACCGATCTCTCACCACGCCTCCCTTTCGATGGATGGATTTGATGATTTTGGGACTTTGCGTTTCACGAAGTAAAAATAATTCTCTCCTCAGATCTTTCGATCCCTGAAACCCCAAAATTCTCCCTGAACAATCAACATTCCAGATCTCTCCTCGATCAACGACTGAGATCTTTTCATGAGTTCGCATTTCATGAATTCTCGCAAGTTTTCCCTTTGACTCCCCTGAGTCGTGAGTCAGCGAAATGCTGATCTGCTGCCACCTATCCTTGGATGATGGACGGTTCTGATGATTTTGAGACTTCACGTTTTTTGATATCCACTTCTCAAACTGGAGATTCACTTCAGCTTTTCCCTGGAGTATGAGACATGTTGACAAGTGTCCCCTCATAGATCAACTACTCATGGCTCTTCGGATCTCCGTGCTTCGTGTGTTTCAAGTCTCAATTTTCACCTTCCTCCAGATCCTCCGAACTACTGACACATACCCTCTTGGCTTCAATGGTCCTGATAGGCTCCGACTCTCCAACTCTCCGTGCTCCGATGATTTCAAGTCTTAAACTTGATTCCTTGTGTGCCATGATATCTGATGGATCACACTTGATCCATCAAACGACTGATATTCCACCATGGCATTATGGGACTCCAGACTTCGGGAATCTCAATCTTCAAACCTCATGAGCTTATGGAAACCAACGACTATGATTCCTCCTGATATTACGGAAACCAATGACTATGATTCCTCCTGGAGATATAGCACTCGGTCTTCACCTCTAGTGATCTGACGAATCAAATCTATCTCACTGATTGGAGGTTCAGATTCTATTTTTAGGTTCTAAACTCCGGAAATCTTAAGTTTCAACTCTGATAGATCCTCTCTCCTCTGTTCTTGAAGTGCTAAGGTTCGTGCACTTCCCTGTGATCCGACGACCGTCGATAATCTTCCCTATGATCTGACGATCATGGTCGTTCTTCCTCCTGAGATTCTGATATCTCTCTACCTTGGAATATTTGTCCTCTTTCAAAGGCTCTCAACCTTTTTTCTCCCGACGAATCTGCCTCTGGGATCTCGTCAACACTTGTGAAAAGTGTTATCTCTTCCGAGCTCCTATTATTGAAAGGATTTGTATCTCCCATGCACACCTTGTGTTCTCGGGATTTCGTCAAACTCAAAATCTAAAGGATTTATTTAAAAGAAATTATTCTCGCCCTCTTGGCATTCTCCTTGCTCGATGCACACCTTGTAGATATTTTCCTCACAAAGTATTCAACAACTTTGTTTCTTTTTGAAATCAACTCGGAGTTCTTTTGTGCACCCTTGCATTGGCTCAATGCCCACCTTGCAGATCTCTACAGAGTCCTCAGTAACTTTGGCTCTCTGTGCTTCTTATGCATAGTCTTCCCTCTAAGGTATTCAGTAACCTTGAGGTTCCTCTTGAGCTTATGATCGCTCTGGTGCACCCTCCTGGAATGTTCTTCTATGACTCGACAAAGTTCAAATGCGCACTCCTTGCACTGGCTACAGAACCTCGATTGTTTTTTTGTGCACTCCTTGCATAGCCTAATGAATCCAGAATGATATTATAAAACTCAATGAAGATAAAAGAAACCTATCTTTCTACTATAATTAAATCTTATCATATATCTACAACATTCATTCATGAAACACATAAACACACGATGTGCAGGAAAAACTGTTTTTCTATTATCTTTGTGTGTCTATACAGATGTTTACAAAAATTGGATTGTAACAAAGTCCCAATTTTCTCAAGCTCTCTCTCTCATAACTATTTTTCCTCCTAAATCCTCTCTACCCAGACCTCTATGTCATTCTCTGCCTATTGAAATCTGATACAAGATCTCCATACAAAAGAGGGGCTCTGTGAGCTCGTCCTCTCTCACCTAACCTCATCTATTACATTGAAGTTTTATAAATGTTTACCCAGACCTGACTATGATCTGGGCCTTCTACAAGCAACCCTTCAAGGGAATCCAACCACTACCTGTACAAATGCATGGCCTGGCATTTATCATCCTTACAACACAAAAATCTATATAGGATTATTTCAAATTTAAAAAAAAATGGGAGGTTTACTGCCTCTCCCTTTCTCAATTGTGTGTTTTTGTTCTAGCGTGTTGACACATTTTCTGAGGTGGAGTGATGCTCCTACATCATTTTGATGGATTGGTGGAGAGATAATATCACAAAAGTATGTTTTCTAGCAGGTTTCCAACCCTGTGGATGGACTTTTGGTGACTTTTCATAGTGAGTTGTGATGGGTGCAACTTCAGTGCTTTAGCATGGATGATATAGCTTCATGTGGACAATAGGATGACAAGATAGAGTCTTCATCGGGCTAGAGCATTGCACACTTGAATTTTGTTGTCTGGACAAAATCAGGAATACATACTCTTAGATTAATAATTAATAATATAATTATTTATTATTAATAATATATATAATAAGTAAATGATAATAATAAATAGTTATTGATTATACAAGGGACACATCCTTTCATGTATGGTCACCATATGTTCTCTATATATGGAACACTCATCATTGTAATAATATATCGATTACAATATATTCTCATATAGAAAAATCTACATGGTATCAAAGAGAGACTAGGCTTGACTCCCTCACGGGAGGGCCCAAGAAAATGAGAGAGCTAGCTTACGTTTTGATACACAAAAGCATATTCCTTCAATTATTGACGTGGAATTTTTATCAACTTTAAAAAATAAACAGGTATCGCCTTTGAAATATGGCATATTTTAATATCCTCTAACTTGTGATCAGTCACCTGAATAACACGAGAATCAAGCTAGTCGCAAGATCTATAATTATATGCATTTTGTTTGAAGGCTTGGGTGACTAGTTTATGCTCGTATTATTATTATTATCATTTGATGGTGTAATATTATTCGATGTTGGTGCTTGCGATGGGGAGGGTGGAGGCGCAATTGAATAAAAGAAACTGTATTTTTCATAACGAACTCCACATCTTCGAAGGAAACACTCAACTCCTTGACTTCCAAGATAATATGTGACTATATTATTGAGGACAAATGAAAAAAAATTTCGGTAGTCGTTAGAATATATATCTTTCCAACATTGGACCAGACCATAAATATTTCGAGACAAGGAGTCTACAGTTGTTTTAGAAGCATATCTGGATCTAGTTGTTGCTTTACATGACAAATTGAGAGTTGTGATAAAGACACTAGGGCTGGAGACATTATGTGGATTGTAACAATATTTTACAGAATAATCCAATTGACCGAGGAAATTACCATTTTCGTAACGTAGGTAGCATTATTTGTGAATAGTTGAATCATTGTTGTGCTATTGCCTTTACACTACATTGGAGGAGTCCATATATTTGGTTAGGAATTTCTCCATACAAAGAAGTGTTATACCTAGTTTTGAACATGATTTTAACAAGACTATTCAAAATTGTATTCATATTTCTCTCAAAGTTATTGTTGTTTGGATAGCTAAAGGTGTGGTTGCACATATATGGCGGCTTTGTGTTTCAAATATGTCCATGAAGAGCAATGATGAAGGCCAGAAAATGTAAGAGGGAGCTAGCCTCTGAATTTGACATGAAGGATCTTGACCTCATGCACTATTATTTGGGGTTAGAAGTGTGGAAAAGATTTGATGAGATTTTCCTTTCAAAAGGAAGGTATGCATTAGAGATCCTGAAGAAGTTTGGGATTATGGAATGAAAGTCCATGGCCTACTCCCATGGTATCAAATTTGAAGAAGTTGAATGAGGCAGATTCAGAATCAAATATGGTTGACACTACAATGTATAGATAGCTAGTTGGGTCCCTGATGTACTTGGTGAACACCAAGCCAATTATATGTTTTTCTATTAGTGCCTTGAGTCAGTTCATGAGTGATCCAAGGCAATTACACTAGGTTGCTGCAAAACATGTGTTGAGGTACCTACGTGGTACATTTGGGTATGGAATCAGATACTTCTAAAATGGAGAAGTAATGTTGCATGGTTATACAAACTCTGATTCGACAGGGAGTGCATTGGATAGAAAGAGAACTTCAGGTTGTTGCTTTATCTTTCATTATGCTATGATTTCCTAGCTTACCATGAAGCATAATTCCGTAGCACTCATTACAACATAGGTAGAGTACATAGCAACTAGTGTGGCAGTTCGCGAAGCAATATGGCTTCGAAATATCCTTGCAGATTCATTTGGTGAATTCAGTATGAATATCGATGAATTCAGTTTCTCATGATAGTAGTGAATGTAGTAGACATTGGGCAGCAAGACAACTAGAAGCAAGGGTCATTATTCCTAATATAGGAACCCTTAATTCTTTGAAGGACCATTTTCCCTAGTACGAGAGCCCGAAAGATGTCTTATTGTATTTGAGACACTTTCCCTGGTACGGGTGCTCAATAAGGTTATGAATGTCATCAATATTTCTAGTTTTCAAGAAATGAAAGAGAAAATAAGATCATTCCCCTTGATCTTCTCTCTTTTTGGTACAATCTCCAAAAGGGGGACCTAGTTAGTGGACAGTGAGATCACATGGCAGGTAGAATAATCTATTTTGAAGTCAAGACTCAAGGGTAGTCATTTAGCTCATGCAAAGAATCAGACATGGAGGAAAATACCTTCAAAACATGATGTCATGGAGTGACATCATCAAAAATCATGCTCGGAGACAAGTAGTCTCTAGGATCAATATACCTCCCAGGATGAGACCATGCCAAATAGCAGAGACAATTCCAGTAACCATGAACGCAAGCTATGGTGATGGACCATGTGATGGAAGAAGATACAGTATGAGACAGAGATAGAATAGTTATAGAAATATTGGTACATGATTCGAGCCATGAGATGTTGAGGGAGTAAGCATGGCAACAGTTCCAGTGTATGTAAAGGAACTCCCAAAGAGGGAGGCGATACTACATTCAAAGGGAGAAAAGATTGAGTTACCTCCAGAGGAGGAAGATCTATCTTCAGTATCATATGGAGAAAATACAGAGGAGGTGTCACCTCCAGCTCCAAAGGGATAAGTTATTGATCCACTCTCAGTTCCAAATAGAGCAGTTGCAGAGGAAGAAATTGCAGAGAGAGAGTAGAGGAGATAATTCCATAGATAGAAGCCCCAGAGGAGGGAAACTACCGACAGAGTAAAGAATATAATCTTAGTCTCAGTGTTTAGCAGTTACAGATTCCCATAAGGAACAATTGCAAAATCCCAGAAGGAGTAGATACAGAGGGAGTGGAGGACCTACTCTCAAGGAAAGATCCAGATAGTGATTTGCAATAAGCACCCTGATCTAGCTCATGATTTGAGAAAACTAAGTTACAACAGAGAGTGTACTAGTGTGGTACAGTTGGATATATATAAAGAGATGAAGAGAGGCTGCAGAGATATACAGTTCTGACTAGGTAGAGAGTACAATAGACAGAAAGGGCACTAGAGAGTGTTGCTTCAGCTTGAGATCAGTCAGGATTCATGGAAATAGAATTCTATAGCACTCAGTACTATAGAGGAAAAATATATTGCAGTCAGTGATGCGAGTCATTGAAGAATTGAGGCTTTAAAGGATTCTCACATTATTTCATCTGAGACATGGTGTAGAGGAAGGAAGTATTGGTGCAGTACCTTCCTACAGATGTTCAGGTTGATGATGTTCTTACCAAAACGCTTACCAAGATGAAGTTTGAGTACTTCTGTGACAGACCTAGCATGGTAGATAATTCCTCCCTCATTGAGAGGGAGTGTCGATGTTTGCAGCTTCCTGAGACATTCTCCATATTGTACTCCTCTATGATTGAGTTGATTTGATTTGTGAGGACACTTATCCGAGAAGGGATAAGTGGTTTTGGGCTTATATCCCAATGTCACTTGTGGAGATCACATGAGGACACGTCAAGGGAGTTTACCTTGATGTCACACATTATGGGGAGTTGACCCTAGTGTTTCTAGAGGGAGTAGCCTTTAGAAGTCCACATGGGAGTGCCATGTGTGACAGACATTCTCTAGATCATACTCCTTTGTGACTGAGTTGAGTTGATTTGTGAGGACACTTATCTGAGAAGGGATAAGTGGGTTTGGGCTTATAGCCCAATGTCACTTGTGGATATCACATGAGGACACGTCCCTTGTGTAGATTTTAACCATGTACAATATTTTACTACAAACATATTTTCAATAAAAGAACAGAAAAGATACAATGGAAAATACACACATTACACAGAGTTTTTTCCCCTGGAAACCCAAATCGGGAAAACCAACATATTCTATATTCATTCTCTCATACAATTTTTACAATACAATATACATATAGGATCCAGTGACATCCAAAACTCTAATCCAATAGTCGTATTAGTCAAAAACCATAATTCCTTAACCGGAAATAGAAAACCATCGGAGAAAAACCATGTGTTGAAAAACCGCCCATAAATGGACATGAAAACCAAGGACCACCCAAAAAATGGACATGAAAACTGAGGAAAAAAAAATTTGGGGGTGCGGTCCCCTAACCCTCTGCTTTCCCAATGCAACTTAGATACTAGTTCTAGACCATTCAAGGAAGCAATGCCCACATATCCTCTACACCAAGAGAATTTCTCAGTGCTCATTTATTTTATTAATGAATCTGCAACATTCTTCAAAGTATCCACCTTCATCACCAACACCTTATTTTCTTCAACCATGTCCCTCACAAAATGATATTGACCATCAATATGCTTTGTCTTTGAATGATAAGTTGGGTTCTTCACCATAAAAATTGCACTCTAATTGTCACATTATATCCTTAGAGCTTGTTGTACCAACCCAATACCTAAACACAATCTTTTTAACCATATTTCTTCCTTCCTTGCATGAGTGGCTTCCATGTATTCAACTTCTGTAGTTGAAAGTGACACTACAAACTGTCTTTTTCTCATCCAATTGATTTCTCCTCCAAATAGGTTAAACACATACCCGCTTGTATATATTCTACGATCCAGATCTCCAAGCCAGTCTACATCCACAAATTTGTTTATGTCCAACACTCTATCCAAACATGGTCTTCCTTGGTAGCACAATCCATAAATAGTAGTGCCACACAAATACCTAAAAACTCCATCTATTGTTCTCCAATGCTCCTTCCTTGGTTTTGACATATACCTACTCAAAACTCCCACTACATGTGCAATGTATGTTCTAGTACAAACCATTGCATACATCAAACTAACAAATTCACTTTCATATGAAACATGAGACATCTCCTCCTCCTCTTCATGTGTCTTAGGACATTGATCCGCATGTAACTTTACACCTATAGGAATAGGGACCCTGAATGGTTTACATTCTTGCATATTAAACCTCTACAATATTGTCTCCACATATTTTCTCCGATTTAACCATAGTTTCCTATTTTTTCAATCTCTTTTAATTTCCATGCCGAAAATGAAATTTGTAGCACCAAGATCCTTCTTGTCAAATTTAGAGAACAACTGAGTTTTCACATCCTGGATAATCTCCTTGGTGTTTCCTATCAGCAACATGTCATCGACATACAAGACCAAATAAATCAAATGATCACCAATTAATTTAAAATACACACAATGATCCTCTTTACTTCTTGTGAAGCCAAGTCCCTACATATAAGTATCAATTTTTTTATACCACATCCTTAGTGATTATTTTAAACCATACAAGGAATTTTTCAACTTGCATACCAGCTCCTTCTTTCCCTTCACAACAAATCCTTTTGGATGCTTCATATATATTTCTTCTTCCATATCCCCATGTAGGAATGATTTCTTCACATCCATCTATTATAATTCAAAATAAAATGCAACAACAACATATAACAAAAAACTAATAGAAGTTAACCTGGAAACAAGAGAAACAATCTCACCAAAATCAATTCCCTCAACCTGGGAATAACCCTTTGCTACTAACCGAGCTTTGTTTCCAATGGGATTTCTTCCAGTGGGAAACTCTACTAGATCCCAAGCCTCATTCTTATCCAAGGTTGTCATTTCTTCAACCATGGTCCTTTTCCAATGTTTTCCATCCTCTGAATCCACTTCCTCCCTAACATTTATAGGATCATCATTAGTAATAGACAAAGAAAATTTTGAACATAAATCATATGGAGTATACCTTCCTGATAGCCTTTTTTCCTGCATCGATATCCTCAATTTTGGAGTATGGGGATCTTCTTCATATGATTCTTACTCTTCTATTTGATTCATCATCCTTTGGTTCTTCCTTACTTGGTAGGAATTATTGTTTGACAACATCCTTCATTTCTCTAAATACCACATCCCAGCTATACACAACTTTTTTTTTTTTTTTATGTCTGGCAGAATCAACAACTAGTTGGGCATGTGCTCGCATTACACATGGCCGTGTTATCTAACTGCTACCACTATAACCTCCAGGTGTGCCCACGATGCCCCTTATGTGGCACACATTTTAAGTCGGGGGGAGTTGAACTCGAAACCTCATGGAACTTCATTTTCACGGCACTTGCCAATTGAGTTGCCCCCCTGGGGGCCACAACCTTCTTATTTTATGGGTTCCAAAGCTTATAACTTTTGAGATCATCTTTATACCCAATATAGATACACTTTTCAACCTTCTTATCTATCTTACTCATGTTTTCCTTTGGAACATGAACATGGGCCTCACAACCAAATACCTTGAGATGTGTTAGAGAAGGTTTCTTATCCCCCCTGCTTAGTCCCTTGCATACCCGATGCAATGTAGAATCTAGTTCTAGTTGTGCAAAGAATATAACACATATCCAACACCTTGTGGAGAGCGCATGAGGACATGTCAAGGGAGTTGACCTTGATGTCACACACTATGGGGAGTTTACCCTAGTGTTTCTAGAGGGAGTAGCCTCTAGAAGTCCACATGGGAGTGTCATGTGTGACAAACATTTTTCTATTACGGTGGTTTTATACCATTGGTGGAGACTGTGTGTCTCTGGACATTAGTTGTGTACTACTACAATGGTTGTGTACCACTAGAAGTGACTGTGTGTCACTATACAATAGTTGTGTGCTACTAGTAGTGGTTGTGTACCACTAGACAATATTTTTGTACTACTATGGAAAGATACCTCCCTAGCAAAGAGGGAGTGTTAATGTTTCAACATCAGGCGAACCTTCTCCTAGATTGGGCTATAGACCAAGGGAGATAGGATACATTTATCACAAAGGTGTACTTGTGGTAAATGGGCCCATGCGTAGTCCTTCCTTGATCATGACAAGGAATAATATGGAATCAAGGTGCTTGAGGTCATTTCCACGTTTCAGTTAGCATTGGGCTAACATTCACTCACAGGGGTGTATTTGTGGTGAACAAATTTGGTGTGGTCTTTGTCCTAGTCATGGTGATTTGACAAGGAATGATAAAGACTCAAGATGTTAGGTGCTATCACATGTGTACCCAGAGTGAGCCTGATCTCAGAGACATTTAGTTGGCTTAGAGGGAGAGTCGCAAGGGGAGTTTCCCCTCGATTCAGGTAGGAGAGAGACATCTCCCAAGACTAACATATAAGTGTCATGAGTCTAGGAAGAAGTTTGTATACTTCAAAGACAAGCTTGGAATGATTCAGAATGTCTCCCTCGTTGAGAAGGAGTTTTGATGTTTGGACACCATTGGGAAGACATTATCTTATATTAATAATTAATAATATAATTATTGATTATTAATAATATATATAATAAGTAAATGATAATAATAAATAGTTATTGATTATCCAAGGGACACATCCTTTCATGGATGGTCACCATATGTTCTCTATATATGGAACACTCATCATTGTAATAATATATCGAATACAATATCTTCTCATATAGAAAAATCAACATTGATAGAGGTTTGAAGTGCAATGTTGTATGATTTATTTTACCTAGTGTTGGGGTCCTATAATCATAGGTAACTTGATTCTTCAGCTACTTATTTGGCGTTGTTCCCATGATGAAGATATATGGCTTTCTGGGCTTGGTTGATTCCATTTCCCCCTCCATCTATTTTGCCCGATCCATCATCACCCTGCTGCATCCTTCATCCATCTCTATGCCACTCACTCCCTTGTCCATTTGTCCCATTGGCTACATCTTGCCCGCCACTCATCCCTACATAAACAAACTTAGAATAAAAATATTAATTAAATTAGTGTAGTTAGATTAATAAACTAGGTTAGTTTTGTAAATAATAAATTAATGATTAAATTAATTAATAATTAGTAATTAAGTTAGTTTGATTAAGTTAGTATTTAGGTTAGTTTATTAGAATTAACATTAATTAAAATAAAACCATTTAATAAAAAAAATATAAAATAATTTAAAATTTAAATTAATTAAAACATTATAAAAAAATAAACATAATAAAAGAAAACTAAAAATATATAATAATAATAATAATTAAAAAAATATTAAAATAAAACATAAAACAAACAATAATAAAACGAAATGAAATAAACACAAAATTAAACTGTCCTAAGTCTACAACCCACAATTTTTCTGTACAACTCGGACACCCCTCTCATGTCACATCACCACCAAGGGGGTCCGAGTAGGTGGTTTACCACAGGATGGGTGTCACCATGTGGTGAACTCGGACCCCCCCTCCCAATAGCATTTACCACCTCAAGGGGTCCGAAAACCACCTTCCCCCCTGCAAAACCGCCCCCCCAAATTCAAAACACCATTTTTTTGCCAGTTTTGACCAGTCGACTTTCGAGAGTGATTCCGGGAAAACGAGGATGAATTTTAAAAATATGAGAGAGGTTTTTGTTCATCGTGGGCTGAGTAAAAAAACCCTCTCCCAAAATATACACAGGTGTCATAATTTAGGATAATCAAAGCCATCTTTGAGCCCTATTTTTCAGGCTTCCATTTTTTCCTGTTTCAGTCATAATTTTGCGGGAGCTATTTCGGCGAGATGGAGATGAAATTGGAGAAACAAAAGGAGGTTTTTACTTCAGAAAAACTTATCTAAAAAAACCTATTTAATTTTATACATAGGTGTCACTGTTGAGGAGAAAAAAATGTATGAAGTGTACCCCTATTCTAAGCAAATTCGACCCAGATTTCAGTTAAGATCCTTTATGGATTTACTTGCTATTTTTGGCCAGGATGATTGAATTTGATATCTTGAGGCTAAGGATTGTATTTGTTATTTATATATGTGTTTTTAATAGAGTAAGAGAGGGGTAGGATTAGAGAAGCAACAATACCAGTGATTTGATGTAAGCTCACAATGAGTATGTTCTTGATCTCCAAGCAATAAAAAAAGAACTGCAGGATTCTTGTGTTAAACACCCTTATTTATGTACATATTTTCCATGTTTCCACAATCACTTTTATTTCTGAATTATTATAGAGAAAATAAGTGTAACATCCCGCTCTGGCGCACTGAGAAAACTTATTCTTTGAGGACACTTGCTCGCAAGTGATCTGGACTTTTATGATGGTAAACCATTTATACTTGATTATGATGTGATTGATAGACGACATGATGTTTTACTATTTGATGTAGACAGGTGCTATTGAATCAGTTTTATTGAGTGTGCAGGGTTTTGGACCTTGAGGATGCAGAGGCATCAGTAGAACCCCCTTGGACTCTAGATTGAGTCAGGGAGTGTGTTATTTGGGTTGATTTATTTACTGTGATATTTCATTGATTTGATGATTTGATGTTGACATGTTCTGACACGATTGTCGATGATGCAGGCTGATGATATCTTGCCGACCAGACTCACATATGGAGTAAAGGGGCCACACACACAATTTCCAGAGAGGTTGAGGGAGAGGGGTGGATAGCAGCCCTGCCACCGCCTACTAGCACTCCCGTTGTGGCTCGAACTGTAGGTTAACGATTACCTAGTTCGAGAGGATCCATGATGTCATGAGGGCAGACTGCGACAGTCACTCACGATGATTCTAAGGGGCGCACAATAAGGAGGGGTCCTTATTCCTTAGAAACCTTAGTCTCCCACAAGTTCACCTGGCGGAGTGTTGACTCCAGGGGTTATAGATGTCTACCAATCAGTCCAGTTGGTGAGTGGCACCCTTGGATCACGTGGTGCATCCTGAAGGGAAAGTCGCACAAAAGAAACACAAGAAGCGAGTGGCACCCTTGGAGCACGTGGTGCATCCTGAAGGCTACGTCGTGCAAAGGAAACAAACGAGGCGAGTGGCACCCTTGGAGCACATGGTGCGTCCTGAAGGGCACATCACATTGATGTGGATGAAGGAAACAAACCTAAATAGCCCTAAGACAATAACGCCTTAATAAATTCTTAAAACGACAACCCTAAACAAATCGTCGTCTAGTTCAAAATCTAAACCTAAGTAAAAAAAAAAAAACTTCTCTAACATAAAAAAATTGTTTAACCTTAAGGAAAAAGGCCCTAACTCTAACTCTAAAAAAGAGCCTAACCCTAATTCTAAATGAAATAGCTCCTACGAATCTTGACCTAATCCTGTACCCGAATATCATTAGTAATAGCAATTAACCCTAATAACCATTAAAATAATTAAGCAAAACATCATTATGAGATTTTAGGCTAGAGTTCGCACCTCAATGCAGTGCAAGGAGAATACAATTTTTAGAATGTACTTGAGCTCTAGTTCTTGGATTTATTAATGTTAACTTCATCCAACTACAACCAATATATCAACAGATACTAGATTTCATAATCTTTTTCAACCATTTAACTTTTAATGAACTCATAACCTTCATTCAAATTGAAACATAACTTTTCTTAAAAATAAAAATATACATAAGTACAGTTTTAGTTAACTCAGACAATAAATTTCATTGAAGGCCTCTCCTTCCTTAAACGCAACCTTCAATGAGAGTTCATTAACATATTGAAATCATAACTCCCTTATGAACGCAATAGTTTTTCAAAAATTTAACTAATTCATAAATAAACGAATACCAAAACCCATAGTTTTGATTGACAGAATGCATAACCATCAGTGAATAAATTGAATGCTTAAGGGACTAAACTATATTCCTTAAAACTCATACATAAAATCAGATTGAACCAATAGTAATAAAATTATTTGACGAGCGGGAGTATAAAAAAAAATATGAATTTAAAAATAAAATGAAAAGATGCTTAGCGCATT
>ML786473.1:826566-842938 GCA_009831015.1 Picea engelmannii | reverse complement strand
TGACCTAGTTGTTAGACGTAAAGCGAGATGATGATATTACTTGCTTCTGACCTAGTTGTTAGACGTAAAGCAAGATGTGACTGACATTGAGCTACCAGCTTAACCACTGTGACATTGAGCTAGTGTAGTACTGTGATGTGCCACCTTAGTGTTGTGATGAGGTATCATTTTTACTGATACATATTTGATGCAGATGATGATATCATTCTTTCAAGAATGATGATACTGTTGATGAAGAAAACTTCCGATGACTCGTAAATGTGCTATCCAATGTTTCAAGATGATATTGACGATATTGTCCTCCAGATGCCACTGATGATGCAGACCTCTCTTGTCTGATGCTGATGAAGAATACCCTTCTTGTTAAGGGGGAGTGTTGAAATAATGTAACTACGAAGAGCATTCTTATTATTATTTTATTCATTGGATTAAATCCCCATTGTGGATTAATCATGTCGGTAATTGTATAAGGACCAAATCCCCTTTTGTGGATTGGTCATCGGACAATTATAAAGGGAAGAACAAGAAGTCGGCCCCAACAATTATTATTGAAGACCCAGAATTAATTAAAGGTGGGTTTATCCACCCAGAGTGAGAGGTCGGCCCTGCTAGTGAAACCCTTTCACATGTGCCAGTCTTGTATATATAGGAGGCTAGCGCCTCACTTCTAACACACAACTCACTTGCTCATTCTCTTATGAGGCAAACTGCAATTACCAGTTGGAGAGAGGGAGAAGAGTGGCGCATCTCTTGGAGAGGACTATCTGTATTGGTTTGAGTTATCTCTTGAACATTGTATAAGCTATTTGTGATAAGGAAGTTTTTGCTGGGTTTTCTTCCCCTAGAGGGTTTCCCAGGATAAATGTTGTGTCTCTTGTGAATGTGTATTTCTCAGTGATTTTGTTCTTATGATGGTCTTATATATTGAAATGCAAAGAACTATAATAATGGCATAAACATTAACACTATGTACTATTTGGAATAATTTTCTCTAGCAGATAACTCACAGTCAACACTCACAACATTGGTTTCTTACATGTCTCAAAAATTGGCATTCAAGTGAGGATATTAACCTAGTAAATGTATATATACCTATCTTATAGTATAAAAAGGGAAAGAGTTGGGATTCATTAACCAATTTGAAAAGGATGATATAGTAGACCAATTGTATATTGGCAAGGGATTTCAAAACTAACCTTAGTCAAAGGGAGAAAATTGGTATAGTGTGAAATCCCTTTAAAGAGAGTATGAAAGACTTTATCTCATTATGGGACTTAGTGGATGTCAAACCTCATAGAGGAAAATTCACTTGGACTAATAAATGAATTGGCCATGTTCAGATAGCCTCAAGGATTGACAAGTTTTTTATTTAGAGAACATTTTTGGAAAGTGATTTTACAACTTCTTCTACAATTACTTTGTGGGATGCATCAAATCATAATTCCATTGTACTACTGCTCAAAGAAGTGTTTGATTATGGCCATATCTCTTTTCATTTTAATCCCCTTTGTCTACAGGGTAAAATGGTAGTTGACATTATTAGGAAAACTTGGTGTAATTAGGTTGTTAGTCCTCTGGTCCACATATGGAAACAAAAGGTAAAAGATACAAAGAGAACACTCAAGGAATGGGATAAATACCACTTCTCTTCTCCTGAAATTGGGGTTCAAATTTATAGGGAGAAATTAGAAAGAATGAACAATAAAATTGATCTTGAGAAAGTTACTCAAGGAACGATGGATGAAGAAAGAGGATCATTTCAAAGATATGAAAAAAACATTCAAAAAGAGGAAATGAGTTCGAGATTGTAGTCAATAACTTTATGGATAAAAACAAGGGACAAGAATACATCATATAAGTAATTGAGATTCATATTATGGAGGAATAATGTTAAAGAGATAGCATCCACCAATGTAGAGACTCTTAATATCTTTGAAAAAATTAAAGAACTAACCATTCTTCACTTAGGGAATTTATTTGGAAAAGAGAGGAACCTAATGTTACTACTACCATGTTGGAGAACATACCTACATCCATTTCTATGGAATAAAATGAAAAGATTATGCAAAGGGTGTTAGAGGATGAAATTCTTACTGTGATTTGGTAGATCAACCCTGACAAATCCCCTGGGCCAGATGGATTTACTATCCACTTCTATAGTTTATGTTGGAATACAATCAAATATGATCTCATTCTAATGATACAATATGTTCATAATCTTTTAGAATGGGAGGAGACACATTTTTTTCTTTCTTGGTCGTCATTCCTAAAGACGAAAATCATGTTTCTTTTCTAGGTTAAAACCAATCTCACTGTACAATACCTTGTACAAGATAATAACAAAAATTATAGTGACAAGCCTCAAACTCTTGCTCCCTAAAATCATATCAAAGAACCAAGGAGAATTCATGGAAAAAAAGACAAATTACTGACAATATCATTGTAGTACATGAAGTAATACATATGAGCAAGGCTAAAGGGAATACAAGAATGATAGTCAAGATTAATATGGCTAATGCCTTTGATCAATTAAGGTGTTATTTTTGTTTGTATGTTCTTCATAGGTTTTGGTTATGTATTGATTTCATTCGATGGATTTCTATGTATGTTAATAATCCTTGGATCTCTCTGTTAGGTAATGGACACACAACATGATTTTTCAATGCAAGCAAAGGGTTGATACAAGGCTTCACTTATCTCCCTTGTTGTACATAATTATGGAAAAATATTTAAGTAGGAGATTAGAGCATGATCAAAACAACAATTTAATTCCTGTGATTCAAAAAGTCAAAGAAGTGAAAAGCATAAATCATTCCTAGTTTTTAGATGAGACAATTCTCTTAGGTGGAGCTTCAATCACTATAGCTAAAAGGTTTAAGAAAAATATGGACCTATTTACTCAAGCATGTGGAGGTCTAATAAATCACCTTAAAAGTCAAATATATGCATGGAATGTATGCCAAAGTTCCCTGGTAATTCTCTCTAATGTTTTTCATTTTCCATTTAAGTCTAAATGGAATTCTTTTATTTATTTGGGAATCCATATTTGTCTTCATTCCCCTAATTCTAACCTATGGCATAAAATATTAAATAAAAATAATTCAAAGTTTGTGTAATGGGTATCCCATTGGTTAAATTCGATAGGGAGAATCATTCTTATCAAAGTGTTTTATCTACTCTTCCTATATTTTAGTGTTATGCTCTCTTGGCTTCAATATGTATTTAGCAATAGATAACAAAAGAGATTCAAAAAATTTTACAGCAAGGTGGTAAATCCAGCAATATGAGGCTTCACCTAATTAGTTGGTCCATGGTGAGGGTCTTAAGGGGTCTAGGGATTCTTGATCCTAGATCGATGAACCTTGCCTTGGGGGCTAAGATCCTATGGATCATGGTCACTAGAAAATATGAATGGTGGAAAAAGGTATTAATTGAGAAATATTTTGTTGGACCTAGAAAGCGATGTATGAATGTGATTCTCCCTTCGGATCTCCTATTTGGATTGGTTAATGTTGCAATAATTCAACCATGTCAACCATATCTAACATGGATTCCAAGTAATGTGGGATTAATTTACATTTGGAATGACATTATAATGGGGGAAAATCCCTTCATTCATACACGAGAGCTAGCTCCATTGAAATGTTGGTTGGATTCCCTTAGATTCAAAACTATATTTGATATATCTACTTCAAATGAAAATGGCTAGTGGAATAGTTGGAACTTTGGTGAGGTGCCTCCAAGACTTCTACCTCTAGTTCAAAAATTGAAAGTTCTCCTAAGTAGGTGTGCTCCAAAAATGTGATCAACTATTTAGGGATCTTCAATATACTCAGTAAATAAGGAATATGAATCATAGTTGGCGAAGGTATTCCTTCTGCCTAAATCCTCATTATGGGAAAATATTTGGCATTCTAATAAGATTCCTAAAATAAACACCTTTTGTTTAGATTTAGCACATGGGAGACTTCTAACACCAGAAAACTTGGCTAAAAGAGGGATCCATGGGCCTTCAATATGTACTTTATGCTTGGAAAGTAATGAATTCATTTATTTTGGGAATGTCGTTTTACTTCCTTAGTTTGCCAACAAGAACTAAATGGAATTGAGCATTGCTTCCACAAACTAGTATTTTGGAAATCTCTTTTTGCAAAAATAGATTTTTACATATAAGGGGTCCTTTAAAAACAAGACTATGTTAAAACGAGTATGGTTATCTCTACCAAAATATATCGGCTAGAAAGTTTGGTTAGCTAGACATAGGAATGTGTTACACCAGAAATTGTAGCCAATAGAGCAGTAATCCTTCTTGTTGATCATTTCAATGCCAAAGGTTTCCTAATCTCCTCAAGGAAATAGTTGGAAGTGGCTGAAGAGGGTTGGTTGGCCCAATTTAATATTCAAGGAAACAGGAAACATTGGTCAATTAGAAAAATTAACCCCACTAAAGATGAGTTGGCAACTATGTATGAAGAAAGAGGAACTTCTCATATGGAGAGCATAACAAACAACCTATTTTCTCTTCTTTGATTGAGCCTCAAAGCAGAATCCTAGGGTGGGGTACGGGGGCTATCTGTAACTTAGAAAAAACAATTGAAGTAATTTATTCATGGAGTTGGGACATCTTGTCTAAAAATTTGGCTAAGACATATGGATTATATCAAATCTGAATCTGAAAAGAAAATGATAAAGTTAATTGTCTATGGAGATTCTCTCTTACTCATATGACACATGATCAATGGCACAAACTCAATGGACGCTGGGATGGATTTTATTATATGTTGCATATGCCAACTAGCCTCTACATTCTCACACATGTGTTACTATCACATCTTAAGAGACAACATTGTGGTAACACACTGATTGGCAAATCAAGCAAATCAAAAAGTGGTGGGGACTTTGGCTATCAATAGTGAGGTCATTTGGGAATCCATACCCTAAATTAGGAAATGGCTCTTGATGGTCTAAAGGAATTTCTAATCTGCATGCATGAATTAATTATTGTAATCAAGGCATTAATGATTGTAATCAAGAAGGAAGAGAGAACAACGAGACCTCCCAACTTCTTCATGCTTATATTGAAATACCTCTTAGTCTCTCAGGAATTACGATTTTGTTTTGGTTGGGGATGTATTCACGGTTTTGTTGTGCTTGGCATTTTGGAGTGAATAGGTGTTGCATTCAGGTTATTTTCTAGGCACTAGTCTAGCCATACATTGGCTCGTTTTGGTCATAACTTGCTACCAAGCTTCTCATGATAGTTCAATCTCTTCTGACCCCTAGTAATTTGGAAGTAGTAGAAAAGAATCCTAGTCAATGAGCCAAGGAAGATAAAGGGACTAAAGCAAAAAAAAAAATGAAGCAGGTGTTCATGGAGCCATAGGTACAATTGAATTTCACTAATGTATTACAGAGAGGCTAAAAAATTAGATTGGACTCTACTATGTAATGTAATAGGAGGGATTAAAAAAAAAAAGAACTCAAAAAAATTATTCATTCATTAACTTACCCCATAGAGTGTGTCCAAGAGGAACAATTCTAGTAACTTATTAGTGGGGATTGGGTTTGTTGTCTAACAATTTAAAAGAGGGTTATAGACTATATCAAGGACTTAAGATCTTCCGGTCCAAGAGCCGGTCCAAGAGAGAGCCAAAGTTTATTGATATTCATTTCTCTTCATAAGCCACTTGATTGAAGGGTCAATTTCGATAGATGCAAAGCTAGTCTCAATTTTGTGTAGAATTCATCAACTAGCTTCTAAATTCTTCCAGCTGAATTACTACCATATTTCTGTTCTAAGGCTTTTGCCACTATTGTTTTGATAGAATTCTTTCGGATTAATCGCATAGATTTTTTTATTTTCGACGTTTCAGACCAAACTAGTGTGGTCCATCATCAGGAAAACGTTTGTGAGAAATAAGGAAGATTTAGCTCCTCTTGGGCAGATGGTTTTTATTAGTAAAAAAGACTCTCATGGTAACTCCAATTCACCTCAGAAAGAAGAGGGACAAAAGACTAGTCTCAGTGACAAAAAAGACAGTTGCAAAGAAAAAAGTTGGTAGTACTTATTACCTATAAAGAAAAATGTATTTGAGAGTTGTAAAACACTTGGGAGTATTTTGTAAGTACTACACTATAAATATAAGTTCTTTGTAATCTATATACTCAGATTCAATCAGATCTAGAGGATGAATTATAGTTTTGTACTGGGCTGGGCTGTTCACCCACTGATTTTATACTGTCCTCTCTTAATATAATATCTCCTAATTTCGATTATAAAAGAAAACCCTTACTCTCTATAGTGCCATATATACCTGTATATAAGACACTTAACTCAAACCATAAATTATATGATATTTAATATCAAATATAAAATATAAAATCTTTAAAAACTGTTATATATAATTGTTTCAAATCAATCAATGTGTCAGCCTGCATTGCAAGGTGTATAGTCCTTGCAGTGTTGCATATTTCTGTGCAAAGTGTATAATCCTTGCAGTGTTGCTTCTGAATGCATATTTAAAACTGTGTGTCACACTGTTGATAATAGGCAATCAATAAACGCTTCATAATGTAACRACGATTATCAAATAAGTCGAAATAGAGACATAGGAAAAGTTTCAAAACARTATTATATATCTGAAGCTATGTATTATTTTTCCTTCTAATGCCACTCTGCAAAGTGCATAATGCTCGCCTGRTTGAGCACCTCTAAGATACCTTKGAAGTTGTCATATTCTTATTCAACATGTACGAACTGTGTATAAATTTRTTGCATTTCTCAGCATGAYAGTGAATGGAGAAATGYTCTTGAAAAATAAACAGTTTTAGTCTAATGGTTAAGAACATGTGTTTCCTCTTAAAAGGTCACAGGTTCAAATCCAGAGGGGGGTAGGGTAAGGTATGTATACCTTCTTAGACTTTACCAATCAAATCACTGGGCGGAGGGGATCCCTTGTCCACAAACAAAAGGGTCTCATACACCAATTTGKTATGCTGGCTTGGCCAAAACCTTAAAAATAGATTATTATTATTWTCTTTAATATTTACATTTTTTCTGTTATTATTTGWACARCTTAACATCTTAAAAGAATAAATAAAAMTATTAAAGTTTARTTTCACTTACAGACAAATCTCTCCCATGTTARACAGAGATCTCTTTCATCTAAGCTGTAAAACCCTTGGCTTCCATGGAGGCAATCAGAGATTTTTTTGRCCTAAAGTTTATTCCTTTAACTACGCTGGGCAGCTGCATTTCAGCTGGCAAACAACAACCACCTAGCACTGCAGTCTTAATAGCAATATMCTCAAGGATATGCATGGTTACATTTGAGTATTCTTGTGTAAATCCTGAGATATATTACTATTGATTGTTTCACTGYTTATTGTTATTGTTTGCTTTTTAAAGTGGCCAAATAAATACAAGATATGCCTAATTCCATAACCCAAAACAAACAAACAAAAACCAGGGATGCTATYGGCCGTGTAGATTGGTGGAGGCTCTGAGGTTGTGTAGACAAAACAGGCAATTGAGGCGATGAGGTTCTGTGCAAYACATTATCTTCCCATATAAAGTGGCAGCAGTATTACACCCTCTTTTAGACCAAAGATGGGATTTTCTTACTGTTTTAGAAACTTGCCAGTGTGGAGSCAAAGAAATACAAGACATACCTAATTCGATAATCCAAAATACAAATATTAAAGCRTTTCCWATGGAGATATGGCATGKTATACAGCAAAAGGTTTTGAGAACAAGGGAAATGTCACCTGAACATGTGCTTACAAAGTATATTTATGGAGTGAAAGAGATGGGAGTTGTATATAATTGGGCCTGTTGTTTACAATMATCTACAATATATAAAAAATGCTAAACCTRTTTCATAATGACCCTTTTCATCATGAAACAGGTGAAGGAGTTTCATTAACAAAGAGTTGCATGGGACTGCTGCTTTTGATTTTGATTTCGGATTTTTTTATGTTTCTTGACAGTGGACTGTCTATATATTGTCACTAATGGCGGCCAATATCSACCCAGCATCGAATGCTGCTGCGGCGGGTAGTGTATTAACCGTAAGATTCGAAAGCAATTTGAATCCGACGGCCAATACACCACCCGCCGCAGCGTAACAGGGTACATATTGTTCGCCGTCACTACTGASCTGCAGCTCTGTGATCATTGTTTCCCTTAATGTCACACMGCTGGAACGGAAGCAACCGTGGCATGGCTATATATATATACCAAAAATCCATTTGGATGAAAWTTTTTYATTCGAAAGGCGTACAAGCAAATATAGAGGACATCAAGCCATACATGAGTTGATARAAAAGTAGAAYATTTTATGCTACATACCTCGGAGTGTAGAGGTTGTTGYTCTCCGTAACAGTCTTTCTCTCTWTTGGGAAGAAACCTGTAATGGTCTTTCTAASGAAGCTTCTATGTTGTGAGCGTTATTATCTTTCTTTTTCCTGGGAGAACCTGCAAGAATACCATTGTAGAAACATACATGGGGTTATTAATATGRGAGAATACCAATTATACAAACATACATGGATATATCTATGCGATACAAATTATAGAAACATACATGGATATATCTATGCAATAGATGTTATCAAATCTCCAATCTTCTCGTTTTTCTCCTTTTTAGAAAGCTGTTTTTCTCCCTTTTAGAAAGCTTGTAATTAGCAACAGTAGAATTGGAAAATCCTCACTAAAATGGATTTTTTAATAAGTAAATAGAAGGATTCGGAAGAAATTGAGAAGGGTTAGAGTATGTATATTTAGGTTAGATAGATTTTAGCTGTTAAATCGCTATGAGGAGGGGATCCCTTGTCCCACAAACAAGAAGATCTCAAACACCAATTTGATGTGTGGCTTGGTGGTGACCTTAAAAATAAATTATTATTATTATATAAATGCTTGATATGCATATGATATGGTTTGTTATTTTTTAAATTTATTTTAAATGATAAATGGGAACAATGTATACCACCTGTCACAATGGCCCTTTGACTTTACACATCTTCCTCATACTTCTTGGAATGCACAAAGCTTGATATGCATAGATATGGTTTGTTATTTTTTAAATTTATTTTAAATAAAAAATTGGGTCAAATTTTACACATTTCCCTCATACTCCTTATTGGGGAATGGGAATGTACAATGCTTCTTCATCACTAATCTCAATAATCCAATTTATTGCATCTAGAGTAACGAGGTGTTCTATAGCCTAGTATGGGGGACATGTTGAGGCATTAGTGTGATAGGCTTGAATAATCAATAGACTTTGTCAATGGTTGGGGTCTCATACACCAATTTGGTGACAGTGACCTTAAAAATAGATTATTATTATTATAATAATAATAAAATAAAGTTGGCTTAATAATAATAATAATGAAATAATTACACCTTAATAAATTGGATACCCCCAATTTATCGTTGGGGGGAGAGTGTCTCATACACCAATTTAGTGTCTCCCTTGACGTGACCTTAAAAATAGATTATTATTATTATAAAAAAAAATAAAGTGGTATTATTAAAATGACACTCTTATTTCCTTCTTATAGGACACATGTGGAGAGGGTCCATGGTCCCACAAACAAGGGGTCTCATACACCAATTTTATAAAATGACCTTTTCTTTTTAGAGAATATAATTTACCTATTTTATAAATAAAACTTCAAATAACTACATTGCCTTATAAATATTTGTATTCACAATTAACTTGTTTATAGCTTCAACTCTTAATTGAGATATTTAAATATTCTAATCTTGAAATTTTCTAAAGATATTATTTGTGATGTTGCTTCCTCCTATTAGGATAAACCAGCATAGATCCATCTTAACCCCAATCTATCAAGGATCGAGGGGGATCAAATATATCCAGGGAAAAAGTCATGAGATGTTGCACTTATACACATTAATTTTTGTTTAGTTTTATTAAGCCGACTTTATTTTTATAAATATTTTTGTTTTTAATTGAGCCGACTTTATTATTATAACTAGGTTGTAGAGCGCCTCACAAACATTCACAAGCTTAAACAACTCTTGGTTTAAGATGATAATCCCTCATTTATTCCTTTTGTCATATGTTTTCTCTTGCATTTGGGCACAATTGGAGTATCTAATACCATCCCTTTCTTTGTTGCAACTAATGATAATATAGGATTGAGCTCCCTTTTCTAATGGAATAATCTAACTCTTGCCTCCTCTTTCCTTTCCTAGAAGAGTATGTTTACAATAAAAGTAATGGAAGTGAAGTTGCTTATGAAATCATAACCATATCAATGTCTTTGTCACCTTTATGTGGAGATAGAACAATAAAAATGGTCAAATCTCCTCTTAATATTGGCCTCTTTGTTAGAAGTCTTAATATTTCTACCTTATGGTGGTCCAACTTCAAATCTTTCCACCATGAGGGGCTTCTATTTCTCCCTTTGGTAGCCTATGAAGATATTCCCTTTTGACAATATGATAGTTTGTATAGTATTACAGGTTTAAGAATAATTGTTGATATCATTATGCAAATTTGTTCAAACATAAAGGTATGGACATATCATGAGAGGCATGCATATGGTCCTCATTTTAGAGTGTAGAGTGTGGATCATGGAAAACAAATTTGTAATTGTGGAGTATTGTTGCATTAAATTAAACAAGTCATGCAAGTTCCAGGGATACAAACCCAATAGAAGGGAAACTTGATTATGTTGGCATCATTCAAATCAAGAAGAGGATGATGTGGTGAAGTAAATGTGGGCGATCAAGTAGAATTGAGAGTGTAGTGATGTCAAGTATTGATTGTACTCTTAGTGCTTCGTTTAATACATATATATATATATAACATAGTGGTTTCATATTGTTATTTTGTGAATTTAAATGAATCAAAATAAATCACCCAATGAACACACTCAACTAAGATTATGATTGATAATTTATTATAATAATAATTATTCTTAATCAATTATTATTTTTAATCATTTTTATTTTGTAAGACTTTATATTCATATATTAATAGTAATATGTACAAAAATGTTTTCTAACAAACTAAGTCCAAAAGGACAACCAGGCTAACAAACCAAACCAAAAAAAACAGAACAGAGGGCCTACCCATGAAGGGAAACCATACCAAGATTTAGAGATAATCATAACATCTGAATAGTTTTAGAGTGAAAAATATATTACCAATTTGTATACCCAGATAACTAGATATTCAAAAAAAAAATATATCTAAATGTGTGAGTTAGAGCATCCTCATACAATACCTGAATATAAAATTATGAACTCAAATTAACCATTATAAGGGGGGACATGGGGAGACCACATCCCACAGTTGTCCATGGAATCCATGGTAGAGAAGAACGAGTGTGCAGTCGACCTCTTGAAGGCAACAAAAAGGATCCACCATGGTTTTTGACCAACCACCGAACCATATCCATTATCAAATTATTCTTCTCCTTAAGGGACTCCATCCTATGTTTGAGATGTTTGAAGTCATGATCTTTAGGAAGCATGTTGATCCAGGTGGATATTGGTGGCCACCCACCTATTCCATCTGGCTCCTCTTATCCATTTTTGTTCATCACGTTCTTTTGTACTTCTTTGTAATTGTGGTTTCTACACTTCTGGGGCTATTTGAAGCCCCACACATCCTCCAGGTGGATATTGGTGGCCTCTCGCCTAATCCAACTGTCTTATTTTGTATGTTTTCATGTCATCACATCTTGTTGTACTTCCAGGGTCGTTTTGGGGCCCTAAACGTTGTTTTTTTGTCTCACCACAGTCAAACTGTAGTCAAAGTCAGATTTTGATAGTGTAATGTATATCTCTCTGAAAGACCTTTCCAATGGGCTATCATGAACCTAAAATGAAGGTCGTATGCAAAAGTTATGACCCCAGGAATTTGAGGTACCAACTTACATCAACTTACCCATAGGGGCCCACATGAATTTTGGTGTTTCACCTTCTAGGGTTATGTTTTTGGATGTCTAGGGATTTGGAATTCATGAGTAATATAAAAAAGGCCTATGGAGCCTCATTGTAATCCATTCTTCTCAGATGGATGCACATAGAAGCCACATGTCTTCTCAGAGATAGCCACCACCATTCGAGCAAGTGTTTTAGTTCTATAGTTTTACAGTTTCTTCCTATCTCATTATTCAATAGAAGATATTGTTCACTGGATATATGTGTTATTCTTCATATCTCTATGTTTATTGTATTCAGTCTATTAATTAGTTCATTCTGCTCCTAAATCCGGATCAGTGGTATCAGAGCAATCTTCTCTTCATTTATTTTCTTCATGCATGTCCCCGACAAGATATGGGTATAAGAAGTTGGGAATCGAACCAATCGAGCCATTACAAGGAGGATGAAAAGAAATATGATGGAGCAGGATATCATATTAAAAATTTTCTCAAGGAAGCCCTCACGTGACAAAGGAAGGAAATGATGGACAACTCCACGTAGATCCTCCGATGACTTCCCACATGAGAAGCATTTTCATCAAGCGGCCATGCAATCCCCTTCAAGGTACAAGTAAATTTTGATATTCCATTATTTGAAGGACTGATAGATGCAGATGTTGTAGATAAATGGTTGAATATGCTTGAAGGGTATTTTTCGGTCCACAATTTTTCTGATAGGGAAAATATCACTTTTTCACTCCTCAAATTCATTCCCTGTGTTAAAGAATGGTGGGATACTTACTCCGAGCAAAGGGTCGTGGAGGAATCTGTAATTTTTGTGGTGGCCCCTACATGGGATTCCTTCTGGGACGCCATTAAAGAAAAATACTACCATGTTGGAAGCCACAAGGACCGGTACACAAGATGGACCACCCTGTGTCAAGAAAGGGACCAGACATATCCATATTTCACCAATATTTTCCATACCCTACGCACCAAATTGGGTATCAAAGACTTTGAGCATCATATGGTGCTCAAATACCGTGGTTGTTTGCATAGATACATTCAAACAGAAATGGATTTTTTTGACATCGCCTCATTGGCATGGATTATAGATATGTTGTCAAGATCGAACAGAAATTTAAGAAGAAAATGTGAGAGTTTGGATCTGCAAACCCCTCACATTCGAAGCAGGGAAAAGGCAGCCCCAAACTACACAGCAAGGGACCAAGTCGATATGGTCACCCTTAGGACAACCAGTCCAAGTTGCAACACAAGAAGGGGATTGAGAAGACGAAGAAGGACATGGAAAAATGGTGTGAGTACCATAAAATCCCTTGGCACAACACCGAATAATGTCGCTCCAAGCAGTCCCTCATGGTTGAACTGAAGGATTCCGAGCCAAAGGTTGATTATGATTCTGAATCAAATCCTAAAGGAGGGAAGCAGATTATCAATGTTGAACCCAATGCCACTATTTCTACCACCAAAGTCCAGCCAAGTGAACCAGAAGAACCAGAGGAAGGGGAACGCCTCTTTCACTCGCAGATGTGGGTAAAGGGGGATCCTCTTCATTCCATTGTCGATAGAGGTAGTCAGAAGAACCTAATTTCAGCAGAAGTCGTCAAGCAGCTAGACTTGCCAACAACACCACACCCACAACCCTACACCATCGGATGGCTTCTCCAAGGAAGAGATCTTTGTGTCAACCAACAATGGTGTATTCCTTACGACATCAAGCCTTTCAAAGATGAGGTATTGTGTGATATTTCTCCCCTTGAATTTTGTGATGTTCTTTTAGGAAAACCATATTTGTGGAAGCGTCATATTGTGTATGATTCTAGACCCTGTAGTGTTATTATTACTTTGGGTAGACAATTGTATAGGATACCAGAGGTAGCGCCGCCTACTGCTATTTCTTTAATCTCTGCTAAGAAATCCAGTAAGGTCATCTAACTGACCGAGAAGTTCATCTTCTTTGTGATCTGTGCTCAAAATAAGCAAAAGGTCATTACCACATCTATGGCCTCTACATAGAGCCTCTCTTTGCAGCAGAAGAAAGTGGACAGGATCGTGGAAGAATACAGATAAATCTTCTCCTCACCTATAGGGGTACTGACACACTGCCAAGTCAAGCACCCAATTGATCTGACCCCCAATGCACCTCTACCTAATGGACCAGTTGTTGTAGGAAAATCTCCCTACGGACAGGTGGATTAACTCAAAGAGCTTGACCTTAACTCTAAGACAGAAAATGCTTAACGTGGACATTGACTTCCTTTCAAATCTATACAAACTAACACATGATAAGGAAGGAGAACAGAAGTACCTCTTTATCGACGTTTGTCCCTGCACGCTCTGAGTTGAGCTTCAATCCTTTTCTCCTCACTGAGTCCTATAGACAAAAAATATACGACCACTTCCTACTCTATTGATATTAGCTCGAAAACAGATCTATCGATCAATGATAAGTTCATGTAACATCAGACACAAACTAGAAAGAAACAGGCCAAGCGTGTCATATTAACGAGAATAACGACAACAATACTTACAATCGTAGATGCGAATGCGATAGCTTCGTCAAGTCCCCTTCGTCTAACCCTTACTCGAAAGAACCACGACCTGGATGACAGCAACTTCACTGATCACTCTCCTTTGGCTGACTGTGCATTTCCTATAATATCATAGGTTTCATGCTAGCAATTCTTCCCCCTTTTCACCATCATAGAGCTTTCTTATATAGGTTAAGAGGAGCTTAACCTCTTGAGTTATCTTTAGAACAAGTTGAGGAACTTCCTCCTTAGATCAGGGATCTCCTGATGGAACTAAGAATTAGAATGCAACTTCCTTCTAAACTTGAAAGATCCTCCCCTTATTCTCCTCAACGGGCCAACTACTGCCTCAGATTAGGCAGCGCTCCCTCAAAAGGGGCATCAGAGCGTTGTAGCGCTCCCTAGGAATCTTGAGGGAAGCGTCAGTGCTCCAAAAGTGGATAGATCTCCTTCAGAGGGGTAGGCAAGCGTTATAACACTCCCTGAGGCTTTCTAGGGGAGCACCAGCGCTCCTAAGGTTGATGTAGGGGAGCGCTCACCCTCAGAACCTTTGTTTAAGAGCTCTTCTCAGGTGTTAAGAGTTCCTTGACTTCAGTTAACCAGTTCCCTTTCTCCAAATCAAGTGCATGAGATGTTTTAAGTGCCTCCTTAGTGTCTTCATTATGGCAGTATGCTTGAACAACTCTTTGCGACACTTGTGAACAACTTGCGACACTTGCGAAAGTTGTAAGGAAGATGTGACGCTTACGACAATTGAGAGGAACATGCGACACTTATCCAGTTGAGTAATTTTGACGTGTAACAGATTGCCCCCCAAAGTATGAAGTTAGAAGATGCGAACTGATAACTGAAATGATTTGTAGACGTTCAAGCAAGGGTATAGACTCGGAGAACCTGACGGAAGATGCACACAAACATCCAACAAATATCATGACATATTTCAAAACCCAAGGTAGGCATACCTATGCTTGGGTGATCAAGACTTGCAAGATATGGCCACCATAAAATACACTGTGGATCCATAATTGTATTGATAAGAAGGTATAGCCACCGAAGATATAATGTGGATCTATATGCTGATGACTCGGACTGATCCTAGCCACGAAGAATACACAGTGGATCTACGAGATGACAAGACATAGCCACGACCAATACAAAGTGGATCTATGTAACAGTGTATGTGTTCTTTGTCCAATAAAAACTCCTTTGCAGCCTGGGTAAAGCATATATCAAAGTGGTCACTCAAACCAGGGTCTTCTTACCAATTTCAATGTGGTACGATTCTAACCATGTGAATAGATGTCTTGACGTTGAACATGGTAGAAACCACTTGATTACCGGTCAATGGTATGAAACATTAACAAGTGCGAGGGAAATCACCATTAATGTCAATGATTCCCAAGGTACCCTAGTACATTCCAGCGAATGTGAATAGATGAGCTGAGGTCGAACATCTGTGGAATCATTCAATCAGAGGTCAATGATGTAAACCTACTGTCGAATGTGAGGAGGCCTGCCATTGAGGCATGCAGGTCCCAAAGTACCAACCGATTTCTAAGTTTGATTCTTGGATAATGTGTTGAAGTTGACAGGAATAGACTCATCGAGGGAGGGCCTTGATGTATCCCCCATCAACGACACGAAACAGACATAGAGATGTAATTGGCAGATCAAATGGACATGGACTGACACAGGTTTTGAGGCAAGATATTTGGGATGGCTAACTCCAGAGATGGATACTTCCCTTGAACACTAAGGCACAACAGAAAAACATGACGTGGACCAACACTTATGCAGTGGATACGGTGACTTGCGTCGGGTGACCCAAAGGAGTGAAAGGGACTCAAAGGATTGGCTCAGTGCAGAGGTTCAGCGGATTATGATATGTGCAAATGATAAAGTGTCGTGTTCAAGGG
>ML786473.1:810140-821307 GCA_009831015.1 Picea engelmannii | reverse complement strand
TCTACACCCCTACGGGTCGTTTACAAAATTTGGAGGACATAGGGGTGGGCTTTGATCCACTTATGTGTGCACAGGTCACGATACCATTTAATATAGTATCTCTAGGTGCAAACACACATTCGACCACTACCTCAAGGTGCCCCATGGTAATTGAACCTTGCCCAACAGTGAAAAACTCCTTGCTTTCCACCATTGGATCCAACCCCCTTGGGCTTAAAATTTAAAGGACATGGGGGTGGGATTTGATCCACTTATGTGTGCATGGGTCATGATACCATTTAATATAGTATCTCTAGGTGCAACCACACATTTGACCACTACCTCAAGGTGCCCCCATGGCTCTAGGTAAATCCCTCATGGGAATTGAACCTTTCCCAATGGTGAAAAACTCCTCTCTTTCCACCATTGGATCCAACCCCTTTGGGATTTAAATTTGGAGGACATGGGGGTGGGCTTTGATCCACTTGTGTGTGTACGGTTCATGATACCATTTAATATAGTATCTTTGGGTGCAACGACACATTCGACCACTACCTCAAGGTGCCCCAATGGCTCCAGGTAAATCCCTCAAGGGAATTTAACCTTGCCCAATGGTGAAAAACTCTTCGCTTTCCACCGTTGGATCCAACCCCTTTGGGATTTAAATTTGAATGACATGGGGGAAGGATTCAATCCACTTATGTGTGCATGGGTCACGGTACCATTTAATAGCATTTAGGACTCTTTGACACTTTACTTGACAACATATTAATTTTTGTAGTTTTAATATAAAATGAACAATACCTCTTAAGTTTGTATATTGTTTCTAGATTGATAATTAAATATGGAGTCCAACACTTTATTTTTGTAATTTGTATGCATTGAAACTTACAAGACACCTATCACCCTAAATATTCCCATCCTCTTTCTTTTTAATTCACTTTTATTGAGCATATTTCCGGAGGATGTTGTGGCGTATATTTATTTCTTGTTTCAGGGATCTTGAATCAAGAGGAAAAAGTGGACATGTTTAAGTTTATTTTTTATTTTATTTTATTAATAATACATGCTATTTTTATAAGAAAATATGTTGAACACAATAAGGGGAACTCCACCCATCTTATATACAATTAGATTTTGATTCCAAGAGATAGGGAAAAGGGAGAGGAAGTTCATCTACTTGGATTTTGAAGTGTGGTCTATGTTATCAAACATTCCTATGATTTTTTTGGATATTAATTTAGAGTGAAAGTTGATCACTAGGGAATTAATGGAAATTGATGTTGGGTTACACAATCTTAGGTGTGAAGTTTGAATTGAAACCTAACCTACCTTCTTAAGCTAAGACAAGAATGAAGTATCAAACCCAATTATGGTATCCTTGAGGCATGCTCACTTGGTCAAGTAGTAGGTAATTTGGGTGATGGCACATTGTCACTTATGCAGGTTGTTGTGTTCTCCGTGAGATTTAGTATGTGAAGTGTGTCTTGAAGGGTGCATCAACAATACTGGAATTAAGAATTGGACTATCCAATTGAATAAATGGAAAGATGAGTTTTCTAAATATAATCAATAGAAAAATGGATCTTTAGACAAATATTTTTATGGACACTGCAAAATACATCATGGAAGTTAGAGAATGGGAGGAAAAGGTGGATTCCTCCATGATCACTCATCAAGGAAAACATGTGGAAATTAGTGACTAGGTGAAACATGTTCATCTACTAATAGGAAGAATAATGACTCACCTTGACATTCTTCCGAAATTATCTCTCATCCTTCTCACATAGATTCTAATTGCTTTAAAGCCCTATCATTTTGTGGTCATTCTTCAACATTGGAGAGTCGCAAGGATAGGTCCCCTATTTAAATACTATACCCACCTTTGGACAACCTTGTGCCTATGTTAGCTTACTTATCAACAAACCAATATTGTTTTCACAAGACATGATATAACTTTATTTATTTATTTTTAATTTTAAGCCACTTGAAGGATCCTTTGCACAATCTAAGGCAAAGTGGAACTCTTAGGAGTGCTACAATGACGAAAATATATGATAATTACTACTTATTCCCCAACAACCATTTATCTATGAACCTCAAAATCAATAAGAATGTCTAGGCTTTGATAGAGGGCTAGTACTTCAACCTCATTATTGGTTGAGCTCCCAATTCCCCATGTGAATATAATTTATTTTGCTCCATCAAGGTCAAAGATAAATCCCCTTACACCTACCACCCCTTCACAATATTAACTTGTTATTATTATAGATTTGTAGTGTTTCACATGTCTAATTTATTTTATAAGAGATTAAAACTATTCTTTAATATTGTTTTAATCAATAAAAATGATAAGATTTAATTAATAGTACCTTATTATTATTAAAAATATTGAAAATTGAATAATATAAAATTAGATTAGTTTGTTATATATATATATATATATATATAGAGAGAGAGAGAGAGAGAGAGAGAGAGAGAGAGAGAATTCACCATCTTTTTGGTGCATGTCCTTTTTTAAAGGAGGTGTGGTATACGATATCCTCAAGCTTGAACCTAAATATTCCATGGGATAATAGCTCTCTTGAAGGAAGCTCACTGGAATGGTTGAAGAATGCCCTTTGAGATGAGTTAAAAACTCTCCCATACCACAATATTTACAATATATGGTGGGCTTATAATTAAAAAATATTTAAAGACTATATTATGCCCATCGAATTGGTTGCATAGGTGGTCAAAAATTCATTCATGGATTTTAAGGAATGCCGAAAGAAAAGAAAAAAAATTCATTGTGAAGTCAACTTTCAATTTGTCAACTCTGTGGAGATTTTTCGATGGTTCTAGTCAAGGCCATCCAACGATGGGTGGGGTTGGAATTTTTTTTTTTCATAGTCAGTCACATAGCTACCAGTTGAAGTATGAAATGGGAAGGGGAACCGATAACAAGGAAAAAAGTGTGGCATTATCAGCTCTCCTTAGAAGCCAATCATCTAGGATGTCAAAGATTACAAGTGATGGGTAATTCAAATTAAGTAATTGATTGGGAAAACAACAAGAACGAGGTGAATAATTTAGACTTAGGACCTATAAAAAGAGCATGCAAAGAACTAAAAATGAACTTTGAATGGATTTTTTTTTCCCACATCAGCTATTAAATGAATTTCTTAGTTGAAATCTTGTTTAAACAAGCTCTTCTCCTTCATGAGAGGAATTTGGTAGAAGAAGAATTCATAGAAGGTGCTATGATCTTCAACATGAATATCTAGTACCCATAATCTTGTTTCTCTCTTTTTAATTTTATGTTCGATTTTGATGGGATATGGTCTTTGTTTTGGTCAATGCTATTATACTATTATAGATACATAGTCAGTTTTTAAGCTGTCAATTCTAGAAAAATCGAATTTTGTACCAACAAATAAAAATATCATGTTCTTAGATTTTGTAAAGGTTAGTGGAGGTATCTCCTTTTTAGAGATAGATGAACATTGGCATGGTTCTTCTAGCCAATATCCATTTTTTTTTGTAACATGTATAATCTTTTTTTGAAATATACAGATTTTTTTCCATATATATATATATGGAAAAAACATCACCAACTTCAATACCTAAAATTAATTCATAATAATATATCTCAAAAATTATAGGGTGAAATCATGAAGATGGGTGTCTATTTTGTTTGTTTTATGAGAAAAAAAAAACTATATTTTCACAAGTTCTTCAACTTTCGATATACAAAAGTATTTTTTTTATTTAGAATTTCACTTTACAGTAAAAAAAAAACTTGTGAAGAATTTTGTTAGCTTTCCACTGACTATTTTTCAAAAAACAATTATTGAGATTTGATATGTCAATTTGAAAATTGTTTAATAGTATGTTCCTTAAACATGAAAGGATGATAATGAGTTATCCCCCCCCCCCCCCCCAACAATCTATCTATTATTAAACTTTTATTTTTAACAAACAAAATATACTTCAACAATCTACAGAGACTCTATTTTATTATGACTATAATTTTCAATCTAACGGATGAATATTATAATTTCTAGAATTTTTTTAAGTTGACCAAGCTGAAAAACATTGAAGATTTTAAACACGTGTTTTCCCCCACCTTGTATCTATCTTAATTTTTACTTAAAAGTAAAATATAAAAATACCCTTTTGAAAAGAACAGTTTAATGATTATGAATATAATTTTTTCTAAATTTTTCACTGTGTGTTTTTAGAGATATATATATTTCATTTCACTAAATCAAAATATCAACTGAAAATATTATGCAGTGATATTTAAAAAAAAAAAATAGAATTAGATAAAAATAATGAAAATGAAAACAAATTATAGGAATTGAAAGTAGATTCAATTTTTCAAATGATGGTATCATTTTCGAAACCAAATTTTGAGTATTTGCAGGAGTCCACAACCTCCAAAGTTCAGGTAAGCTAGAGGGAATTCTCTAGTTCCTGCAAACAGTCCCATTTACTAGTTTTCAGCCAAAAAAAAATCTTTCAGCCGAAAAATGTAATTCTAACAGAATCCGTTAAAATTAAACAGTTTCTTAGATTTTCGGCCGAAAAAACATTTTTTCGGCCGAAAGATGGGTGAGGGAATTTCGTCAGCCGGAAAAAATGAAAAGACACTTTGTACCGTTTCATTTTGTGCCAAATCATATAAATACACTATCAATCGAACACATTTAACACAATTCATCGCTTGTTTCATGGTTTTCTAGAGAACCTAAACAAAGTTTCTAATCATCTTTTTCATTTTTGTTAAACAAGGTAATTGATGTTTTGAATGTAAAAAAAATGTTTATTTTTTTAAGTTCAAGTTTTTATTGGAATAACAATTTATATTTTGAAAGCTAAATGTTGATCATTTGTTCAAGGTGAAGCCTTTGTTGAACAAAAAAATATTGATGTTATTTTTTAATAATTTTTGTGACAATGAAGTTTTTCTGAGACTATTTTGAAATGTTGATTTTGTTAAAAACTTTTACAGATAACTATACTCATGGGAAACAAAAGTTTGTGCAAGAGAAAATTTGATCGCACTCGAGATGAAACTCACCATAACGATCAAAGGAAAGAGAATTATTGGAGAAATAAACGAGAACGTGCAAATATTGATTAAATAAATGATGATAATCTAAATAGAGATTTTCAACAAGAAGAAGCCCAACCAGGTATGCATGCACATATTGTCTATATTAAAAATATAGAATTCAAATTTAAAATATTATTTAATATAATTGATTGTAATTATGATTTGATGTTTTTCAAAAAACATAAATAGATTTATCTCATAACGTCGATGAAGATGTTGAAACCGAAATTGAAGTAGAAGACGAATCACCTATAGATATGTACATAAATTTAGATAATACAAGATGAACACTTGTATATAGTTTAGTGAATTTATGTTCGGGTTTTGTTTTTTAATATAAACTTTAAATTGAAATATGCAGGAGAATCTATCAACATTTATGATGAAATATTAGAAAATGTTGATACTAACAAATTTGGGAAGAAAGAAGCTAATCATTATATAAGATATAGAACTAATAATATGTATAATACTTTTTTCAAAGATGAATCGGTAACAGTACAAGCTCAACTTTTACTCTGTCTAATAAAGTCAAGAAATTTAAAAGAAGCTACATCATTATTGGGTATTCAAAAGTCAACAAAAGATACAAAGGTGAAACAGAATGTCTTTGACAATATAACTAGTGTATTAAAAGCTTTTGGAAAATCTCAAAAAAAAGATGTCAGTGTTGCACGTATAGTGATACAAACAAAAATTGTTTCATCTAGCAATATAAAATATCGTTTGACACGACACATGGAAAAAATGATGGGAACATCAAGAAAAGCATTGTAGAAACATAGAAAATTTAGATTGCAAATGATGAAATTGCTTGTTGGACAATGATTTCTAGACAACCCTACAAAGATAGACTTGCAGAAAATGTTAAAGAATTGGCCCGTAATTGTTGGTTGACAGAATCTCGTGTTTCACCACATACAAGGGATGTGTTGCGATGAAAAATAGAACGAAAACAATATGAATAACATCAAAAACATACATTTCCAATGACACAAATAGAATTGTTCAATAAGTTCAAAGAACAACACAAAGAAGTTAAAATTTTCATTAATACATTTGTGCAACAAAAACCATGGTTTGTTAGACCCATCATTGTTTGTGACACTTGTTGTTGTCATTCTCATGTGGAATTTGAGTTATATTACGACACTTTTCTTGATTTTGGTAAAACGTTATGGCCAAGTTCACCTCCTCCTTCCAAATTATGTTCTTTTATATCTAAAATTATATGTGAAAGAGAAGGCTATGAATTATTTTACCAAAAAAGTTGTGTTTGTGGAAATAAATGTGATCGTTGTGGAAATATAAGTTTGTTTCACTCAAAGTATCCTATTGATATGAATGATCAATCATTTTCTAATATAGTAGACAATTGGAAGAGATATGAATATATCAATGGCACGACTCCACATTCTTCAAATGTTATTTCCAAAAGGATTGATTTGAAAGTAGATAAAATCTGTGTAATAGATTTTTTGAAGAAGCTTGAGGAAGAAATTTATAAATACACCACACATTCACATAGATCTCGATGGAAAGACCTACAATTCAAACAATCCCGTGAAGTGTTTCCACCAGGGAAAATTATTTCAGTAGTTGATTTTGCAGAGAATTACACATTCAATGCACAAAACAAAATACAAAGTGAATATTATCATTCTGAACAAGTCACTATATTTGTCCACGTTCTATATAGACATGCTCAACGGAGTCTYGATAACATAGAAAGTACCAATGACAARCGACATGTTATTAAATAATATCACTTTTATATAAGTGATGATCGAGCACATGACACACATTATGTACACCATTGTTTTGATMAATTTTATRATTCATTGAAAGAACGCRGGATCAGATTCRATCAAAATTAGATATGGTCAGATGGGTGTGTGGGTCAGATCAAATATTCACGATCATTCTATTGGTTGTGTTGTCTTCATAAAAAATCAAACATTACACATTGTTGGAATTTTTTTGAGACTGRTCATGGAAAAGGAGAGMACGACGGTGCAGGGGCATGTGTAAATGAGCACTTCGAAGGTATCAGRTGAACCCTCATGCGGATYGATTTGACTCTGTTAATCAAGTTGTTGAATGGTGAAAAATGGTACTAATTCRTGAAAATAATCCGTCAAGGGATCTACGCAGGTGTGTCTGTATATACATGTTACACATGTACACATGATATTTGTATTCACGTGTTCAAATTTATATTCAAGTTCTTCAATCATTTTCTTGAGAGATTTCAARTTAACAAGTTCTTGTCTTGTGCAKGATTTTTTGGTATGTTGGAATCTAAGATGTAAATAGATCAATCCCATATGAAGCCAATACAATACATGGGACATGAAAAATGCATTCGGTTAAAACAAAACACTATCAAAATGTGTTTGCATTTGATAGAAGAAATGAGTCTTGTATTTGTTCAGTTTGCATAGAGGACATAGAATCCATAGAAATTTGCGAAAATGAAAATGCAGAATATGTTAAAGCTTGGAGACATATCGAACTTAATATAAAAGGAAAAATGTCACTTCCAAGCTCAGAGGAGATGGAATCAAATGAAACTATAGTGTCAGTTGATGGCAATAGAGTTTTTGATCTTGTTAGAGAAGGTAATTTTTATGTTTAATTTTTTTCAAATAACTTGTAGATGTACTTGTGTGATAATCTAACATGAACTACTTGTTGTCCAACATATCAAATTATTTGCAGGAGATGTCTTTGTCGTGGTTGCACCTATAGACAACATTGAAAACGTGAAATATTATTTGATGCGATGCATAGAACAAAAGATGAGGTTATTAGAAGATTTTGATGATAACGGTTTTATATATGAAAGAGGATCCATCGTATTGAAAGGATATTTTTTTCAAGAAACCTATCAAACCGATATTCATATTTACTTTCAAGATTACCAGTCAAATGTCATAAGTTGTCAATATAGTCATTTGGTATGTGCATCGCGCCTAAATTTAATAGAAGTTCAATCAAGAAAGGAAAAAAAAGTTAGAAAATGGAAAATGTCCAAAGTCGATCATGAACGAATAATTGAAGATGGCATACCATTACGATTTCTTTAAACAAGTGACATGTGCATTCCATAATTTTATATTTTGCATTGAAAGTACACGTATTTATGAATATCTAGGATTCTAGAATCATTTCCAGTTTAGCTTACTTTCATGGTCCATTCAATTAAGAAAAGTTATATTTTTGATGAATTATAAAGTTTATCAAGCCTTATTTACAATTTTAGGGAAGAACCTATAGATTGTATCTAGGGAACCTAAAATGACCTATACTTTGGATGATTATACTTTAATCCTACAAATTATCCAGATCGTATACACAAATCCTTTAATGTATTTAACCAATTTATTACATATAGGATTTGCGTTCATTATTTGCAATGATTGCTCAATTCTTTTTCATATGAAGAGGATAACTTCATATCAAAACTAGGACCCATTTCTATGTCATTATAAGGGACTATTGATGGCTTAAAAAAACTTTAAAGACATCTTTAAAAGTATCAATTTTAATTATGAAATTGTGAATTTTGATTCCAATAGTGTTGATATTATATTAAATTGTTAAATTTGTGCATTTAGATTTCAATATCTTGAACCAAATTGAAAACAAAATTGAAATTATGAACTACTCAAAAAATGTGTATGAAAAACCTAACACTACTTATTTTCTACACATTAAACATAGTTTTCACTACTTATTCTCTACACATTAAACATAGTTTTCATTAACACCACTTAAGTTGAAAACGAATTTGATTTTGTGACCTGATAACAAAAAATAAAAAATAGCGCGTCATCTACTAAGGCTTGGTTTGTTGCATTTAGATTTTCATTTTTTTAATTGAATTTAGAGTATATTCAAAATTCAAGGTAGTGTATGATTAACATCCTAATTAAAAATTAACAGTACTAGTGAATACTTCCATTAATGACCTAGGTTTCATATTAATGGCATTAGTGAATGCTTCCAATGTGTAGAGGATTGATAATTTCCATCAACCATTTTCTACCATTTTCAATACATAAACTATTTATATCAATATAAATTTTAATGAAAATTGCTTACTTATATTAAAGTATATTTAGTTTTACATATTAAAATATGTTCTAAATCATGTTTTTCTTTCAATTTTTATTTCAAAGTACATATTTTTATTTCACATTTTCTTGAATAAATATATTGAAAGCTCGAAAAGAAACAAAAGACTAAAATTTAACCAGTTTAGTGTTGGACTGTCATATAGTGAATACTTCCATTAATGGTAGGTGTCATATTAATGGCATTAGTGAATACTTCCAATGTGCAGAGGATTGATAATTTCTAGATCAACCATTTTCTACCATTTTCGATACATAAACAATTTATATCAATATAAATTTTAATGAAAATCGCTTACTTATATTAAACTATATTTTAATTTTACATATTAAAATAGGTTCTAAATCATGTTTTTATTTCAATTTTTATTTCAAAGTACACATATTTTTATTTGACTTTTTCTTGAATAAATATATTGAAAGCTCGAAAAGAAACCAAAGACTAACATAACCAGTTTAGTGTTGGATTGCCATTTCATTGCGAATTTTCAATAAAGAAACCAAGGATGAACATATTTCATTGTGAATTTTCAATTTTGAGTTCATAGTTTTTACTAAATTTTGGATTGATAGGAGTCTATGCCCGATTAAAATAAAAGAAGGTCCTAGATTGATGCAATGATCAATATGCTTAAATTTACAATTTGCAAATTGTTAAAGTCAATTGATTCTCACTTGAATGGAATGGAATAAAACCCATATCACCCAATGAAAACCGGCTTTTACCTCGGTAGTCTAATACTAATTTTTCATCACCATGGACTCAGACATCTTTTTTGTGTTTTCACTCTCGCATAAGAAACTCGCATATATTTTTAATATACAATATTCTTTTTGTTTTTTCCATTCTAATATTATTAATATGAGGCAATTGAAAAGTCTGAAACCTAACTTGAGCAACCCTCTAGTCCTCAACCCTCATCTCTGAGTGTCGTTTGGGGTAAGGGGATCGAAAGTGGGAAACTATAAAATTTGATGACTTGTTTGACTATTTTCAACCATATTTCCACATCAAACAAAATTTAAATTATAATTTATAAACTATGATTTGATAACTAGCCAGATCTCTGCTCCACTGTATACAAAATCAACTCTACTTCACATAGTACAAATCAAACAAAATTTAAATTATAAGTTAGAAACTATAATTTGATAACTATCCAGATCTTCCATCACTACACAATCAGCTCCATTGTATAAAGAATTAGCTCTACTTCACATAATACAATGATGTTTATAAATAAAACGAAATAAAACATTTTTAATTTTAGCACAGTATCATAAAACATAAATTAACCTTTTTTTTGTAAATAAAGAAGGATCATTATATTAATAACTGCTTATGTCTATACAATGTCACCTATTAGCCATTTGTTCCGCCACAAAAGGAAACTAGAACAAATGGATTTCAACAATAGTTTATCCTTTCACCATCATAAAAATTGAAATTATAAGCTACCCATAAAACATAAATTGTCCTTTCACCATCATAAAAATTCAAGTTATAAGCTATTGACTATTTATTAATGAATAAACAATATATTTCACCATCATAAACAATATAAGAGAAATCAAATATGAGACAATAACTTGATATTTTGAGTTCCAAAAATATTATATATATATATATATATATATAAAATAAAAGTTTGAATAGTTACATCGCCAAATACATAGGTTCCACATCCATTTTAGGATGATAACAAAAAATAAGACATTTAAATCCAAAATTATGGACTCGGTGTCATCGCTTTAAGATAAATCACTTCATACCTGCAATTCATACCCGCAAAAGAAAACATTCGTCGAATTCAAAATTTAAAAATTTACAATAAAATATATGTACAAATTTAAAATAAAATGTACACATGTACCATTTTAGATAAAGAAAACAAATTGTGATTAAATAAAAATTGACATACATACCAAAAGAGTTAAGTCTCATCCT
>ML786473.1:784064-797104 GCA_009831015.1 Picea engelmannii | reverse complement strand
TCCATGTACAGGGATAGGCCCAAATTCGGGCATGTCCCTATACATGGACAAGTCCATATTCAGCCCTATCCATTTATAGGCACAAACCCTTATTCGATCATGTCCCTTTACATGTACAGGGTCGAATATGGCCCCGACCATGTACAGGGAAAGGCCCCAATTCAAACATGTCTTTGTACATGGACATGGCCATATTCGACCCTATCCATGTATAGGGGAAAGCCCGCATTCAGGCCTATCCCTATACATGGATAGGGATGAATATGGCCCTGTCAACACTCTAATACTATAAAATATAAAATATAAAATCTAACTAACAATTTAATATTAAAATCTAGAATCTAAAATGTTTAATCTAAAATCTAAAATCTGTGATATGTAAGTTGTAATCACATTGAAGTTGATTATCAAATAAGTGTTCTCATAATAATCTAGAACACATACATTAAATTTGTATAAAAAAGGTTAATTGTAACCTTATGGACCTATTTATAACACATAGCTCTTTACCTAAAATGTACACCATTTTTACATAAGCTCAATGTAATCCAAGGTAATTATAGTACAAGAAATACACTCCTTGTAATATACTCTAAATCCATAACACATATTATGAATCAAACCCATGATTTTCAAATCATATAGGGTATACTTAGCTATTATGGATCTACTTATGAGACCTAATCACTATTTACTGAAGCTAGCATAATTGTAGATATTGCGTACTATTAATCACATATAGTATAATGATTATAGTATTATTGTCCATAAGCTGGTATTGGAGTATGAGGTATAGTAGTAAGCAATGAGGAATAGCAAGCACGCAATGAAATGTGCAACAGATACAACAAGCATGCAATGCTTAACATATTCGACCATGTCTGTGTACATGGACATGCCCGAATTTTGAGCCTAGCCCTGTACATGGACAGGTCCATATTCATCCCTATCGGTGTACAGGGACAAGCTCGAATTCAGGCATGTCCCTGTACATGGATAGGGCCATATTAACCCCCACCTGATTATTTTTCCAACAATTTCAAAATATGTGATGCCTTCCAAGATTCACAAAAATTTTCCGATGGGGAAATATAAAGACCTCATTAATAGTGGAAAATTTGTTACTATTTTGTTTGCACTAGCTCCTTCTAGAGTTATGAATGTTTAGGTAACATATATTTCAATTGTATACTTTCAATCGATTGTTACATCAAAAAATTACTCACGCTGCAACATAAACGAATGAATAAGTTAAATAATTACTTAGATTATAACATAAATAGTCTTTTATACCAAAGGGTGACTATGGAATGGTCACACTTAAAATTTTAACAACTCAAAACAGGATGTTCTCATAGTAGTAAGAAATCAGATAAGCCACATTTAAGAGGCCAATTCCAATGGGATATTCTTTGAACATGACTTGTTGACATTAAAAGGTTAGAAAATGCGAAAAATAATTGTTGGCAAGGGAAGAAAAAAAGTGGAGGAAAAAAAGTTGATCTACTTTGTTGGGTCAAGGAGATGGGAATCTAAATTTTATATAATTTTTCCAATATGTAGAAGAGTAATAATACTATATGGGACATATAAGCACAAGATCATTCAAGAGTTTCTAGTTTCAATTATCCCCGTACATGGATAGGGACGAATATGGCCCTATCCATGTACAGGGGGCCGAATATGGCCCTATCCATGTACAGGGACATGCCTGAATTCATCATAATCAATAGTACATAAAGATCGAAACAGTGAATCTATCATATCAGTAGTGAAATGAATATTGGATTACACTAGAATAGAGCTAACCAAGCTTGAAGATGTTATGATAAGAGAACATGAATGGTTGGAATAGGCCATAGCGTGTGATTATGTTTTTCTTAGATAGGTTGCAACGCTTGATTATAGATCTAACTAAGCTATGTTATGTTGAAACAAAGGCAGTGATTCTCAATACAACACTGATTCATTATCTATGAAGTTGCTTATACGATTGTATTCATCATATTCAAACATTACTGGATTACGATTATGTTCATAGCTCATGTTATTCATGTAAGCTTAATATGGAGATACAATAAGCTCAAATGAGGATAACAACATATCAAACACACATCAATTTAGATATGTATTACTCTTAGTTATTACTATGGATTCAATACTATATATATTATTCTTATACTTATCCTTGTTACACATCATAGAACATGAACAAAGCTTCTTGTATGAGTCATAACCCTGTATTATGTTGAGATCATAGAAGCATAGAGTAGAGTATCATAAGTTGAATGTAAAGGATGTTGTTGTATTTGTATTAGTATTGAGTTAGAACCAATCCCATGAATATGAAAAGGTATAAGAAGTGTATACCCGTAACATATGAGCACAACCAGTATAGGTCTTTTTCATATCCTATACTAGGATTAGGACCCTAATCAATAAGAGTGCAACATCAGTGTCATTATGTACCGAATATTATGGCATTACTTCTAAGCAAAGAATGTAGTGTAATTCAGTTTGTTCACAGGGCTTGTTGTGGTCTCATTTCATATTATCTCATTACTTCATCATGTTCAACCCTATACAATTAATTGCTATGATTACAATAGGTTTGATTCATGTTTATGTACACTTACTTTACCCCTATTGTTTCCATGATACTAAGCTTTTAGACTAGCTAATACACTAATCACTATGTTGTAATTAATGGGAAACATACACTTATAGGGAGAATACATGGTATTGTAACTCAGCTTAAAGATGGTATTGTAATCATGTCTATTACTAAAATCTTAGATACAGTATATGTAATGATATATTAGTAATAACATGTATGATAAGTTGTATACCATTACCTATATAAGTAATACAGATCTGTATTAACTAATGGTAATGCTTCTATGATTCAGATAGTCTATGATTACAGTATGTTCACTGTATTATAGCTCATTGTTATGAATAGAATGATTACCCTTGATATTGTGATAATACATGAAGCTTCATACTAGCTATTTATGGAAGAGTAACAAGTAAGTAACCCCGATAAGTTTTACACAGTATGCTTGATCCTTACTAATTATGGAATACACTATATATTAGCATAGGGTTAAGCTTGAATACTATACATATCCAAGTAACTTCATTGTTCACACTCTTTCTCTATCACATAAACTAACCATATTTATAGACTAGTATGTACACTATAACTAGGAGTGATGCCCATCTTAGCTCCAAGTAATACGAATGATTCGGGGAATTACAATGGAATCATATTAGGCACGGGATAGTTAAAGCTCATAAGCTAACAGAAGCATAGACCTATCATATTTACGTAATATAAGCACAATCGTGCTCACATTGTATTACTATCGATCCTAGTTATATGAGCATAGTGACTAGTACTCTTCTATATCAATTCCACATGTTATAACTATCATATATTATGGGATTCATTATCCTTATTACTCATATTGAATAGTGTAAATAGAGCTATTAATATAAGCAACACTATAACTATACTAGTAGCATCATTAACAAGGGTCTTACAAAGGGTATACTCTTATCTAATACATATGGGTTTTACTTACTTTGATTAAGTGAGAGCTAAAGCAATGGAATCAGCTTCATATCTTACCCGTATAAGATATGTGAATATTATGATATAGGTAAGAGTGTAGAGTCTAAGTCTAAGGTATAGGCCACTAATAACTGTATTATCTCCATGGAATACTATGTCTATTATCTATATCGCTCTATATCAGAGTATGCTTATTGATTCCCCTTGTTCATATGTTACCATATTCATCGGTAAATCTCAGACAAATCCTCGGGTCTGGTATCACTAGTATATATACCATATAAGAAGTATGTTCATGTTAGTTGTAATGAGATTAGTTCATGTCTATCACCTATACCTGCCAAATTGACTCATATTATGTGATATATGTTACTGTTTTCACTAGAACAAAGGGAACATAACTAGTGCAGATTAGGTCAATGGCAGTAATACTAACATATAATCATAAGTCACACTACAGCTCGTACTTTGAATTACAACAAGAGAGCATAGAGTTATATATGGTGTGTTTCCATATTAGTCAAGATCAAGTTATTATTTTGATATCTTACATTCTTTGATTATTTTCAGTATTAGTATCGATTTTAGCTATATTACCTTTATTAGGGAAACTACATATATGGTGTGTACAACTTATTCAAATAAAGTACAGATAGTTGTGGGTTTCAATAAGGACATAACAAGTGAATCTTAAGCATATCATAGGTAAGATATTGGTTAAGTTGAATAAGAGAACATATCCCTTACTAACATGATCTCATTATAACAGGTATGATCGTAACTATCAGATAAACAAGCAAGTGATTAGAATGATTACCATTAATCTATATACCTTTATCGTAACCATGTATTAGCATGTAATGGTCATAGTGTAACATAAGCTTGATATATACAATTACTCTATATTTACCATTGATCTAAGATATCACGTTGTTTCCATAATAGGAAGTTAGTAATCATTAACCCTATATGAGCTAATACCATGTGACTAATGAAATCACCTCTTATTACTAGCATATATTACTCTGCTTGATCAACCTATCCCTATTTAACCGTAATCACTTACTGTTTACATGATATCACTGTAGATCCATATCCGAGGTAATGGTACTATCTCTTTGTTAGATTACATCAAACTAGTGTAATTTCATAATAGATACTATTATATAAAGATGATGAAATGGGTAATCATAACACTAGTAAAACAACCTATATAACTAAGATATGGAACTAATGAGTGAATAGTGATTACATAGACCTGTGACACAGCTCATAGAACATACATATCTTTATGAATACTAGTGATCTCCTTGTACAAACTAGTATGATTCAATTAAAGTATAAGCTTAACCATAACAATCCTTATTCTACATAATATATGGTTTACTATTACCTCACATTGAATATGAGATCAACACATAGGGTATATTACATGTAATGAAGCTAAGTCTAACCAATACGTGTAATACTTCATGTTAGTTATCGAGTTACAATACCTATCTATGCATAAACAAAGCTTATCTAATATGAATCAATGACAATCACTCTCATTAAAACAAGCCCATTACACCTTAAGTATTTGATAGATTAAGAATAACAAGTAAGGATAGCTTATATTACACTAGTTACATAGAACAAACATGGATAACATAGCTCGATTTCACTTGTATTGAAAGCTATAACTATCATAGATAACTTAACCTAATCATGTTTTGGTATTCCTTTTACATAGCCTTTACTAAGCTAAGGGACATGGCCATATTTGGCCTTGTTCATGTACAGGGACATGCCCGAATTCAAGCATGTCCCTATACATGGATAGGGTCGAATAAGGCCCTGTCAACAATCTAAACTTAAATTTAAATTCTAATTTTTAACTAACAAGTTTACACTATCAATTTAAATTTTCTAATCTAAATGTACCTGGACCGAATGCCCGCAGCTCCAACGTCCACCTGAATGCCCGTATGCCTGCCTGCAACAACGACGTGCAACATTATCACCTAGCATTATTGCCAACACCAAACACTATCACCTAGCGCTATCACCAACACCAAACGATATCAACTAACCAACAATTCAGGAAAACTATAACAAGCGTGATGTGTGGGTAATATATAAACCTTTTTTCAGCCGAAAGATATTTCAACCGAAAGGTTCTTTCAGTCGAAAAGTTATTTCGGCTGAAAATTTCTTTCGGCCGAAAGATTATTTCAGCCAGAATATCTTTCAACCAAAAATATGTTACCAGATGAAAAAAAACATGAAAATCGAGGGCGTCATCACGGTACTGTTTGATTTGACATTCAAAGGTTCGGCTAAAACATGTTTCAGCCAAAAAAATACAACTTTCGACCGAAAAAAGGTCTTTCGGAATTTTGGAGACCCGATTCTCACGAAAGTGTTACCCACCTTCATGAATTTACCCGAAGGTTGAATCTCTACACAAATAAAGAGAGTTGCAACCACTCCATTTGAAAAAATAAAGAGAGTTACAACCACTCCATTTGAATAAAGCTATTAGATGGGATTCTTTGGGACTTGATCAAATTGCACCATAAGTTCAACTACCAAGTTTACTGAGATTCATTATCTCTAAGTTTATTGAGTTTACTGAGAGTCATCGTGGATATTTGTATGAAGATTATGAGAGATGATGGGTTTCAAGTGTCATGATTTCAAGAGTTTATATTTTTTTCTTACAAACCTGGCTCCATTTTTAACTACATTATATTTTTGTTTTGGTCTACTATGTTACACAATTCCATTGCCAAACCTAATGATATTCTTCAATGTTATACATAAAAATTTATATTTGAGAAGCATCCACTGAATCTAAAGAATTATGGAGGCCAAATAATAAATAGTGAGATGCACTGAAGGACCATAATCATGACAATGACACAAATCTAAAATAATGGGTTGGAGGAATATGCAAGGGAATCCAAATCTCTATGGTAAAGTCACTCTGCATAAGAACTACAAGAAAAATATCATGAAAGTCCCCCTGAATCCCAATGTTTATTTGTGCCATTGTGGAGAAGGGTAATCTCATGGATTAAAGATGTGAATCATGAAAAAGGTCCATGTTGTTGTTGTCATGTGCTTAATGCTCTCAACTATTCATGTCATGCATGACATCAACACTGGATAATTGTGTGAATTGTACTATTTCAGCTATGGTCAATTCAAAGGGAATGAAAAGGAAAAAGTGATAATGTCTACATACATGCATACAAAATTTGTGCATGGAACTCTATATTCAAGTTACTTACTAGCCATCAGAACGCAAGTATTTTTTACACTTTCTCTCCTCAACGTGCCTCTAAACATTTTTCATCAATGTCCTAATATCAATTCCATTCTTCCTAATGGTTGGAATAAGTTCCTCTCTACGATATAGTAGTAGCCATGATTTATATCCCTGGTTGAGGCAACATTCCAAGAGTGAATTTAATGAGGATGGTTATGAGTGGAGATATCTATTAGGATGGAATTATATCTCTAATTGAACTACATTCCAAGAGTGAATTTAATGAGGATGGTTGTGAGTGGGGATATATACTAGGATGGACACTGAGAGGTGCACTAAGTCATGTGAACCATAAATGACAAAGAATTGGAAAGAATAGATAAATTGTCCCAAATAAAAATTACTTTGTAAAAATTATAACTTTTTTAATCAAAGTGGGGAATATGTATAAACCTTGTCCTTGGGAATTGAATGGTCCTTTCATGGATAGAAAAGGGAAAGGGAATTAATTCACTAATAATATATTAATTAATATTAATTTTTTGTATATTTGGTCATTAGGTTTTTCTTTGCGAGTGGAACTTTTACTCACATAGAATTTATAAAGCGATTTGAGAGTAACCATAAGTATCGAGTGTCAACCTCATATATGTTGGAAAAGTTGTTGGAAAAGTTGTATCCCTCATGCTATCCTCCTCCATCCAAGGTGAACTTAGTCTCTAATTCCTCTTACATGGTCAAGCGGAAAATCCCTTAGTGGTGGCCCCCTTGTATGGTCCTAGGGGTATAAACACTCCTATTGGTGGCCTCTTAAACAACATTTGCGACATAAAACACTATACAGACTAAGCTATAGAGTCTATGCAAGCACACCTTATATTTTCATGCACGACCAAGCTCCGCATGCACAACCCAATTTTTCATGAAAAGTCAACAATTTTCCCACACATAGTAGCCAATGCACACATTCAACATTCTTAACACACACCTAAAAAAAGAGAATACCAACAATCACCATAACTTTATGGAAGCAACAATACATGCATGACAACAATAACGTGAATTGCACCAAGAATACAAACCATCACCCTATCAACATTGATAGAACGTAACCATCGTCTACAAGTTGACTTGCACTCTTGTAATTGAAATGCAATCTTTTGTATCCAACATATGAAAGAATGCAAAATATGAAATAATATAAAAATATAGAATAATAGAAGATAATTAATAATTATATTTTCTTTCTCTCACTCTCTATCACATAGTAGTGTACACAACATTTATATAATAACACAAATATTGTTATTGATTCATTTAATTTTCATAGCTATAATCATTCTCCATTAAATATTTTGTTATTTTTTAGACTCTAACAATAGTACTCAGTTCCAACGTTTCAAGCAAACTCGTATTTATTGCAATCTCGAAAATCCAAAATTCTAATAGAAAATGTTATTGTGTCTTAATTTTCTTTGTGTGGTTCTTATTTATGGTTTTCCTTCATCTATATTCATACTTTAGTTCCCATCACTTAATCAATCCACTCTTTTTAATTTGTCTTATGATTTGCATCCTGATTAGTTCATAAATAACTCATAATTGTAAGCTCTAAAGATTGGATTGGAGCTATTATTGAGAAAATTTAGAGGACCTTATCTTCATATTTTATCATTCTAAATTAGACTCATTGCTTCACAGAAGTTGTGGAAGGATTGGTCTCAAATATATAATTAAGAAAACAAAAAATAAAAAATAAAAGTATGTTTTATATAAACTTATTAATGGATACAATGGTTCAACCAGTCTTTTGTGTCAGAAACATATCTAAATAAATTATGAAATTTGCATTCTAAATTCATTACTTCACTCTACAAGTTTCTCAATATTTAAAAAGATGTCTCTCAAGCCTAAGAAGACTATTTTTCACAATACTTAGTGGATGGTGGCCTTCTTGTTGGCCAATACTTGTATTATATAAGCATGGAATTACACAGTAATTCATTTTGTGAAAAGCCAAAATTTCTCCAAGAATTTGTTTTGGTTCTAAAAAAGGAAAGTGGCATGGAATTAGGTCAAAGATATTTAAGGTAATTTGTTTATAGTTAACTTATTCTATGTTACTTGATGATAGAATAATTTGGATTATAACTTTCAGTATATTGATCTAGAATGAATCATTATATAATTTGCATCTATTTTGATACTTTATGGGTGGAAAAATTGGATCTATTAGCCTGTAGAGATCATTTTCGGGGTAAGTCTCACTTTCGTGATTTATGGTCCTCAACCTTTCAGATTTTTTTTAAGGCCTTAAATGAATTTTTTTGGGTAAAACTTTTGTGAATGAATCTCACATCCTATTGATGTTGTTATACACATTGAGAGATTTCCAACGACATGAAAATAATCTCAATCAAAGTTTGTACACAGAAGTTATGCCTCTTGCATGTTGACCACCAAGGTATTAAGTGGATGCCACATCAACTCACATTAATCAAACATTTGTGTAGTGTCCCCAAGGCCGAGCCCCGTCACAGATCATGTTTTATGCAAAGAATTGTAAATGTGTTCTATAGGCTGGTGAGCCAAGTGTTGTATAAGTTGTAGGCTTATGTGTTTTGTTAGGCCAGGGAGCCTAAGTGTTGAAGGCCAAGAGCCTTTTGATGTACTTGTATGTATGCAGATCAATTAATAAAATATAAACACCGCCAGTGCAGACCGACCATGATGAATGAGTGATGGGGGACTGAGTGTCCACAGAGTGGGCAAGGAACTAGGGGCTGGAAGGTGGGAAAGGGGTTGAGTGTTAAGCCTAGGGGGCTTAGGCCTGGAATAATATTTTAGTATTATTTCCAAAAAGAGCCATGTGCATAGTATTTTATCCTAAGTCCCTGGCAAGGGAGGGAACGTGCAAGGGGTTGCACGCTGTGGAAAGCATGCATTTCCCAGGGTGACAAGTGTCAACCCTGATGCATGCAAATAAAACCAATGCAGTAAGCCATGAGGGGGGCTGATCCATTCGATTCGACTGTCCTGGGGAGAGTCGTGGAAGCCATCTGCCAGAATACCCTTGTTTAACTCTGAAAGTCGTAAAGCCTGTGGTTGTCCGAAGAAACTGTGTACACCATGTCCAGAGCTGGGGAGTCTGTGCATGTCTCCGGGAAAACCCGTGTGCGCATTTCCTGAACCGGAACCCTGTGTTGAAATCGAGTGGAAGAATCCTTGTTGTTGGGGAAAAGCTGAGCTAGCCTGTGCGTGGAGCCTGTTCCGAAATCATGCCATGAGATCATCCAGTGATTGTTGAACTGTTTTGGGAAGCCTTTGTCTTTGTTTCCTGTGGGTTGTTGTGACTGCACAATATTGGACTACGTGAGGCTTGTTGTCCTGTGAGCGAATCCTCCAGGTGAGAGAGTGCGCGGAGGGAGAAGAGAACTCCTAGAAGGAATCCCTGTAATTGCCATAGAGCTCGGAGACTTCTGGTCCGGTATGTTCTTGTAACCCAAGGTAAGGGAGACTGGCAGCCGAAGGACTGTCTAGGTGACAGAGAAAGTGCACTCTCCTGGGGTGGAACAGGCATGTGGGGAATGAGGGTCCGTGGGCAGTGAGCGTGGGAGATTCCTGGGAGAGTTTTCTTCCTAGTGGTTGTGTATGTGTTATCTTCCCTGTAACCTCAGCCTGAGTCTAGATTCCTTGCCTTGGGGTGGAGCTCGGTCCCAGCTCGGGGGTGACCCACTGTTGAGCTGATGAACAGTGTGGTCTAAGGCTGGGAGGTTCGTGGAAGGCCTGCACTTGGTTGGTGAAATTCTACAGTCGTTAAAAGATAAGTATCTGAATTATGATTTTATCACATTTGGCATGACTGTGTTGTTCATGTATCATGTTTTTCTCTGTGTAAATGAGTTACTGTTGAATGCTATGGCTTGTTTAATTGTAGCAGTAACTTATATATTTTACTCTAAGATTTAAGTGTGTTTAATTGTGTTAAATGCATGTGCTTATAATTCATGTACCAATTATGTAAACATTCATGTATAGAATGGTAATTGAGGGGTTTGGAAACCTCAGTAGTGAACGGGTACACTACAAATTGGTATCAGAGCGCGAGTAAGCTCTGAGCTGCGAAAAGTGACACTACAAATTGGTATCAGAGCTAAGGTTTCGACACTAAGCCTAGATGGGCCAGTGGAGCGGTCTTTGGACCGAAAATGTGAAGAGAAATTGGGCCTGGAATGGCCAATTTCGGACGTTGGTTGTTCCAGTGTGTCAAGTAGTTGCTTGACCGCGTTTACAAGCTCATGAGGTTTAGCGGTGCAGTGAAAACCGCAGCTGGTATGGTCTATGACCACAGGGAGACAAGTCTCCACACCAATGGTGTTAGAACCATTGGATCTGTTCGGGAGGGAAGGAAAACCCTTGTAACCGTCAGATCTGGAGAACGTGCACAAGGTTTAAAACCTTTGGATGCTGCACAGGAGTTTAAACTCGGGAGGATCATGAGTCGTAAGATCCCTGTGGGATTACCCGTAAACCATCCGAGTTGATGGAGTTGCACAGTGTTTAAGTCCTCATGGGTAGAGGAGAAGCCGGAGAGACATCAGGATTTTACCATCGGAGTCTCAGGAGTGTAGAATCGCTGCCTCAAGGAATCGCGATACGCGATATCCCGAGGAGCGCTCAGAATCGTCCAACAGCAAGGACACGTGTCAGAAGATTCCGCAGAGGCGGAGGTCGGAGAATTGGAAGTCCCGAGCACATGACAACGGGAATCACGATATTCTAATACGCGATTTCTCGACGGGTGCAAGGACAGAGTGGGGACCACCAAGGTTAGAGTGGAGGATAGATGTCACCCCACATCGGAGTTCAGAACTTTGTAAGTTTCGGGAACAAGTGCAGTGAGGTTTCGATATCGCGAAATGCGATTTCCCGATTGTCAAAGGAGTGTGGGTCATAGCCGGAGGGCTATCACGGACGGATTCCATCGGAAATCGGGAAGTCAAGGATTCCGCTGTCGAGATTTTTGACACATTTTGATTCGCGAAACCCCGAACCCTAATAAGGAAAAGGTCAGGGTCACGAGACAGCGGTCACATCGGCTAGGGATTAGCTTGTAGGGATAAGGAATATCAGGAAATCAGAGAATCGGGGGTTGTGAAGACATGCGCCTGTTGACAGCACAAGTGTCGAAACTCTGATAGGAGTAGTCACGAGAGGGAGACAACCACAGTCGTGGCGCATGGTCATATGCGTTAGGAGTTAGGCTCAGAGAGGGATAGCACGTAAAAAGAGGTCATCGGAGATTGGGAATCTGAGAGGACAGTGACCCTCGACATCAGGAATTGCGAAACCCGAAACTTGAAGTCCCGAAATAACTGAAATTGAAGTTTCGGACACCCGAAAAACACAGAGCCAGACAGAGCTCAGAAAACTTTGTGAAGTTGAAATGACTTTCGTTCTTGTTCGTATTAATTATAAATTTTGTGGGTTATTCATGAAGTTTAATGGCCTGACAATTTTGAATTGGATTGCATAGTGCGTGTGCAGATTTCAACGAAGGCCAAAACTCCAGTTAATCAACGCCAAGTATGGAGTGGGGAAGAATGCAAATTACCCCTAAATAGAAGATGAACAGGAAGGAAAGAATGTTAACCAGGGAGTCGAAGGATCAAACTCTAATGGGCATGGAAAAGAGATGGATAAGGAAGGACATATAATGAAAATCCTTGAAGGATTGCAAAGGGAGGCCAAGGAGCATCGAGCTGATAGTCGAAAGCTCATGAAAGTTAAGGATCGGCAAGGGAAATTAAACTTAAAATTCTTGCAGAGTCTGGAAAGAATAGAGAAGAAACTTGAGAAGGGAAGAGACTTAGGTACGACAGAGAGTCGCGGAACTCATGGGAGAAGAAGCAAATCGAGAAGTGGTAGCCGACATCACAGTCGCTCCCAAAAACATTCGGACAGGGAGACACACAGTAGTTCGAGCCCGTCCCCTACCAGAAAACATCAGAAATCTGGAAGGGAGGAATTGAAAGGGGAGATGAATAAAATTAAACCTCCAACATTCGATGGAGAGCATAAGAAGGAGGAAGATGTTGAAACTTGGTTGTTGGGCATGAAGAAATACTTCCAGCTGCAGAATTATTCTGCCCATGCAGAGGGAAGAATTGCAATGTACCAGTTGAAAGGAAAAGCATCCATGTGGTGGGA
>ML786473.1:735251-755913 GCA_009831015.1 Picea engelmannii | reverse complement strand
TGTAACTTCCTCTTCTTTCTCTCACACTCTCCTATCTCAGAATACAATATTCGTCATCCACCATAGCCGCAATACATTTCCCTCATAAAAGAGAGTTTCCTTCTAGGGCAAAAAACCCTAACATAATCTCTACCGTTAGATCTACAACCTTATAATGAACGGTCTAGATTTACAATGAAATTACAATATACATTTACAAGGCAATTTTTCCTTTGGGGGCTCGCTTTCCCCCAAACCCCCCAGCCGGGGGAAAGCCCCCCCGGACCCCGCAGAGGGGGTACCCCCCCCTCTGCACTCCCCCACGTGGAAGAGTGTACATACTTGTGGGGTGTAAATACTTCATGGGGTATAAACACAACTGAAAGTAAAAGACCTTTGAATCAGGAAGATAATCAGGCTCCACAACCAACAATGGTTTCCATTCTTAATATATTTTTTATGCTCCATAGTTGAGAAGAACATCTAGGAGTGGGACTGAAGAAAACTAGAGGAAGTAGAAGATCTTGTAGTAGTCATATTAGCCACAATATCCATGTCAACTCCATAGTGAGAAATTATTTCTTTGTATTTGCATTTCATAATTGAGAAGAAAAGAGAAAAGCATAGGCCTCACCTTCTAACTAGGTTTTTCCCATATTGGGTTTTCCCAGGGTACATCTTGTGTTCATTGTGTGGTTGTACGTTATTTATTGAACTTCTTTCATTTCATTTTTACTTATTTTAGTATTTTCATGAATTAAGATACTAACATTAAATATGAATATTAAGTAAAGAATTGCATAATAATATATTTCAAGAACTTGTAAGATCTTCATGACAAATTATTCCAATGGAATATCCATGAAATTTTTTAGATCATATGTGTAGTATACCTAGGGGGATAATATGGGGTACCTAGGGAGGTACCCAATGGCAATAATATTAGATGTGTGGTTATGTATTGTTATGTATGGAGGCCATGTCTAATAAATTATAAGGCCCATGTAATAGTGTGAACACAATGAATGTAAGAAGGCTCACTAGAAGGTTCGACCTACTAGAATGTTATTGGGAGATGGAAGGGTTACTAGAAGGTTACACCTACTCTAGAGTTCTTAGGATATAGATAGCACTATATAAATAAGAAGAAGCAGTGCAGTGGAATATGCTGAAGAATATTGTGATTGTATCAAGCATTGCTTGAGGATTGTTTTCCTTCCAGAAGGAATAATATATGGCATTACCATACCTCAATGGTTTTCTCTAATTCTTGTGTTCATTAACATGTTATCTATTCTTCAATAAATATTGTTCATATTTTTCAATAAATATAAACAATAGAAATCAACTGTAATGGATAACAAGAGAATGAACACAAGAATTAGAGAAAACCCTTGAGGTAGGGTAACACCATATATTATTCCTTATGGAAGGAAAACACTCCTCAAGCAGTGCTTGATACAATCACAATATTCTTCAACATGCTCCATTCCATTGCTTCTACTCCTTCATATGGTGCTATCTATCTCCTAAGAACATTCTATAGTAGGTGGAACATTCTAGTAACCCGTTTATCTCCCAAGAACACTCTAGAGAAGGAACATTCTAGTAGGTGGAACGTTCTAGTAAGCCTTCTTACATTCATTTTGTCCACACTATTACATGGGCCTTATTTACTATACATGACCTTCATACATAACAATACATAAACACATATCTAATATTATTCCCATTGGGTACCTCCCTAGGTACCCCATATTACCCCCTACGTATACTACAATATATCTACAATATAATTTTCATTTTATCTAAAAATAATTTCTAACAATGTTGAGTTCAAAAACATAGAGATGTAGCACCATGTACAATGAGTAGGTATCATCAAATAATTCACGCTTCATATCATTGATGACAAGATCACCCTCATAAAAATGATAAACAAGTTTAAGAGATGTGAAAGGAGACATAAGTTGTTTCCACATGATTACCAAGATAAGCTCCCACATTTATAGATAAATGACAAAATTTACTACATTTTGTGGCCAAGCCTCTGGAAAAATTGAATGATAGTTGAAGTCCTTGGATATTGGATAAACATGTTAGAACACTAGATTGGCAATTGAAATACAATGATAATTATCAAGGGATAAATTTGATGGGCATTTTCCCACTTTTACCTTATTCAAGTGTCATGTATAGTGCATTTTAAAATCAATACATAATTATTGACATTTATTATTCTCGAAATTTTCAAATTGATGGGTTGGTTGAAAAACTTCCCATATCCACTTTTGTGTGTGTGTGTATTCAAATAAAAATATTAAACAACAAATTTCCATATTAGGAAAAAAGGTATGTGCCAATGTTGGTATTATCCCATGCAATTCAAGGAAACTTTGACCCATCGTAGAGTTTTCACCCACCACTATTACTCACTCCTTCCTTCGAATCAAATCCATATCTAAACTCTTTACTTTATATCGTTACTACCTGGAAAAAAAAATATTGTGTTTTATATGCAACCCATGTTCACACAAAATTGATTGCACTATGTAGGGATAGAATCTAATCAACCACTATAGGACCCTATTCACCCTCAAGTTTCAAGAATAACTAGGAGTTGTAGTGGTTTTGAAAGGGGTGTAAACCTTTTAGAAAGTTTATATGTAAACAAGATAGAAAAATTTAGGGAATTTAACCTTAATCAGATGGTTAGAGAGCATGGTAGTAACATAATTAAGTTGGGTTTTGAGAAAAATTCAGTGATTACACAAGCTCAAATTCTACATGGATTGATAAAAACAAAAAATTAAAATAGGCAAAAAAGTTGTTAGTTTTTTGAGATTCTAAACATGCAAAGGCACATGAGAATGTATCAGAAAATGTATTAAAAGAATTCTCTGCATTTGGAAAATCAAGAAATATCAATATTTTAGTTTCTCACGTGGAAATTACAATTGTTGTTGTAGAATCAAGGAATTTTATAAGTTGAATGGTGATAGCGATGTCAAAATTGCTCCATGTTTCAAGTAAAAAATTGCAAAGGTATACTAAATTGAAGGTCATATAGATGAAAATGATGAAGTTATTTGAAAAATATTGGCTATGCAACTGGGGGGAACCCTAGACACAGATGCCCTCTCCTTTACCTTCTCTCTTGGTGAGGTTTCTCGTTGAAGGTAGATGCAACCACCATCTCTCCCGACGCGATTTCTCTCCTCTTCCAGTCGCAGCTGCCAAATCTTGCCTGGATACTCTTGGCTCCTTGAGATGCAGTCTATCTTTTGGGTGCTCCTGCGGGGTGATGCACAGGTTTCTCTTTCTCAGATCTGTGTATTCTAAGTGAGGTCCTTGCTTTATATTGCTATTTTTTTTGCGGTTACTCCCTCTGGTTTCTTCGATTTGTTCAGGGTTTGATGTATGTTCAAATCTGGCTCCTTTTGGTGGTTGTTGATGTTTTTTTCTATCTGGCGAGGGTTGTTCCAGAACTTTGAGGTCCTATATTTGGGTGTGCAGTGCAGTCCTTTCACCTTGAGGTCCATGGAGTGGGCGTGCAGTTCATGGTCTTACTGATTTTGTTTGGGGTCTTCATCGACGTTGTTTCTTTCTAGTTTTGTTGATGTGAATGTTTTCATAACTCTATGACCTAGTCCATTCGACCACGAGGGTTTGTTTGGGTTTATTGTTTGGAGTTCTATTATGTGACGAGCTCTCTTGTTCAGGGTTTCCATCCTATTAGGCATTTATATCAGCTCCTATCTTTTCCTTTTGGCTATCCATCCAGTTACTTTGTGTCCCTTTGGGATATTCTACCTAGGATTGGCTCGTGCCTTTGGCACCTACAAAATGTAATTTGGTTCTCTTTGGATGAATAGAATTATGCTTTTTTTCCGAAGAAAAAAAATGATGAAGCTGTTCGTGAGGCTCTTATACCCTATTGAGATATACTTCTAGAAGGATTTGGATAGAATGTGGTAGAGTTTATGAAACTCATTAACTTGCTACACCAAGTTCAAATCATTTTATTCAATGATGCTTATCTAGAGGCATGTATGAGGAGAATTGTAAACACATTATGGAGATGACGAAATTTGAACTATTTGAGGAATTTCAAGAAATTAATCTTGGTGTCAATATTTCCATTGGCATGTGTGATAAATTTAAATCTTGGTATATTAGGCCCAGCACAGTTCGCAACACTTGTTGTTATTGATACCATGTTGAATTTCATATCTATTGTGACACATTTGTAGATTTATGTAGAAGGCACTAGAAAGGTGATCCTCCTCCTCCCATAGTGCATCATTATGTTTCAATGAAATTATGTAGAAGGAATCCCAAATATGTGTTTTTTAGTAAAACATGTGTAGGTGGAAAAAGATACCCTAAATGTGGTAATATTTTTGTGTTCCATAGGAATTTTCCTATGGATCTCGTACACCCTAGATTGTCAAATATCATAGTCACATGGAGGAGATATGAGTATATTACTATGAATGCTTCCTCTTTTATGAGTGTTCCCTCTAAGAGGATCGACTTTCTTCAAGAAAATATCCATATTTCATAATTCACGGGGAAGTTTAAAAACCATATTTATAAATATATCAAATACTCTCATAGGTCCAAGTGGAAATATTCCCAACTCAGATAGTCTCACGAGGTATTCAAGCTAGGCACAATCTTATCAATGATAGATTTCATTGAGAATTACACATTTTCCCACAAGAGAGAGATACAAAGCGAGCATTATCATTCTTACTAGTATTATTTTTTCAATTATTTTATGTGTAGTTTCCACATTTTTTTTTCTATGATATTGTTCATTGAAACTAAATTTCTACTAATGGATGACTTGTATGTATAGGTGTCTATACTTTTGCATGTCTTGTATATAAATGCACATGTGAGAATTGATGGTACGGAAAACACTCCATAATCATGGGATGTGATTAAGGGGTACCATTTTTTATGCCAGTTATGATTGCGAGAACAAGACATTGTTTGTTCAACATTTCCTTGGGTTGATCTATGAATCATTCAGAAAGAATGGGATAGGATTTACAGAGCATGGGATTTGGTCCAATGGATGTGTGGGGTAGTTCAAATTGGAACACCTTTTTTAATGGTTGATTTATCCTCATAAGGAGACAAGAATTCGACATACTTGGAGATTTTTTGAAACGAGGCATGGAAAGGGTGAACATGATGGTGTGTGTTCTTGTGTAGAACAATTATTTAAGAGGTACCAAATGAGTCATGATGAAACCCAACTCAAATAATTTTTTGAAGTAGTTCACTGGTGAAGATTTCATTTAGTTCATGAATTCCATGAATAGGAAAGGTGCATAGGTAAGACACTACAATGTGAAAATTGAAGCTCAAAATTTCAGCATACTTTAAAACACATGCTTAGTAGAAAAAATACATTTGATATTTAATTATGATGCAGGTTCTTTTGGAATGTTTCACTTGGTTATGTGAATAGATCCATGACTTGGTATTATGAAACTATAGTTGGCCACACGAGGGAATTACACTATGTTAAGAGTAAAGACATGGGTGACATATTTTCCATTCAAACAAGAAAGTATGCATGCTTTTTGTGGATTTTGCGATGATATAGAGGGATGTGCACTTGATCAATGTGAAAATGATGGATATGTGAAACAATGAAAATATGTCCATCTTAATCCAATTGGACCACATCCAATTCTGACATGACAGGGGATACACATTGAAGAAGATGTCGCTTCATTATATCGTGATCATGTTTTTTATGTTGTCAGGGAAGTTAACTGACTTCATTAATGGATTTGTTATATATTAATGATGTTTTTGTTTTGGCTCTTCAACTTAATGTTCAAACTTGAAAAAATGTCTATTGAATAATATTTTTAGTTGTGGTTGTAGATGATGTGTTTGATGTCAGTGCACCACAAGACAATGAAGATAATTTGTCATGCTACTTGACGTGATGCACACAAATAAAAATCAAGTTGGTGTGACCATATCAGGATGGATATTACACATACTAGGTTGGTAACATGGTTGTGATGGGTCACTTCTTTAAAAATGTGAAAAAACAATGTGATTATGTTATCTATAGATATTTTGTTCCTAAATATATATCTTTCCAATATAGTCATTTGGCGATAGCAATTTGGATACAACTCACATACATTGAAGTGAAGAGAGGTGAGATAATGAGATTGAAAATAGACAAAAGTTGACCATTAATGCATTAAACATTCCTATAACACATTGGCCAAATGAGTAAACTATAGGCCACTTTGAGGTTGAATTGGTTGGTGCACTAAACTTATTAAGGAGTGACTTAATGGAATGTTTGATTGCGTTTCTTTTCAAATTAATCATATGTGTTTGAAATTTATTTCCTTGCTTGGTTGGATTGCATTTTGTTTTGTTTATATTCATCTATATTGTATAATTGAAAACATTTAGATTATTTTCATGCTTCTTTTATATTATGTTAAATATAGTTGAAATCACATCAGAGTGGCATAGTGGAAGTGCAATTTGCCCATAATCCATTGGCCTAGGTCTGAACCCTATCTCTTAAACTTGTATCGAGTGCATTAAATATACTTATTCTTATTAAATATACATTGATATAAACATGCATTTGCATACATGCCTTAATTTCTAATATGTCCTATCAATTAAATCCTTACCAACTCTACAATCATCTATTGATATAGATTGGATAAACCATTCCTCTATACTACCATCCTATTTATTCCCAACCAATATCAATTTCCATGTCTTCACTTTCCTCTCTTGGCATAACCATTGTAACAATATGCAATCGGTTAGACAACAACAAGCTTCTTAGGTTGTGCACCCTAACAATGATAATGGTCTTCATCTCCTTGTTCTTGGCACTTGACCTTCCATGCATATCACATTAAATTACCTAATGGCATACTCTTCTTGCAATATTTTTTCATTTATATGCCTCTTTTGCATTTATCTATCATGTTCTCCTCTTCTATGTGTCTATTCCATATGTGTCTAACCTTTTGTGCACTTGAACTCTATGTGTATAAACTTTCATCTAAATTCCCTTTCAACTCTTCATATACCATGCATACTTAGTCCTTTCATAGATTCTCTTGCATCAAGTAACCATCATCATTAAATTTCAACTTTACAATATTAGATCCCATATATGTATATGATTGACAAGGATTATACTATATCAATTAACACACATAGACTAATATACAATTATCTTAATGATTGATGATATGGTAAGAGGTTTTGATCTAGGATCATTTATAGGAAGGGCATGTGTGAAACCATTAATGATATTTTCTAGTTTATTGTGTGTGTTGAAACTAGATTACATACTTGTGTGGTTTTTCCCTTGTACCTAGTAACTATTTGGAATATTAAACCTAAACTATGGGATAAAAGGGAATATATATGTGTGAATTAATTTTCATACAAAATTATGAGAAAAAACATGCATATATAGGAATCTGTAGGCATGAGAAAATTTTGAACCATCATTAGTAATTATCATTGGAGATTTAGAATAATCTTGGGAGTTATCTTTAGGACTTGTTGTTGGAGATTTATAATTTTCCTTGGAATTGTCATTAGGAATTATCGTTGGAAAAGCAAAGAGCTCGTAAATTCAAGGACAATGAGATCCTTTAAACACATGAGTAGAGAGAGATATGTATTTTAGAATAAATATATGATTGATAGGGAAGATTGTATATTGTGACTTTGATAACTTTATTGTGAGGATGGATTTCAATAGTTTGGGTAATTTGGGTTGAGATCCCATACCACTTAGAGTTGATTGGGTGAACTATAGGAGAGGGAGGCATGGTTAGTTTTATAGAGAACCCATTGGCATTAAGTAAAAATGAGAGTACATAAATCCAAGTAGGTGTTGGAAACATTTACTGGGTTCTTTAAATAACTCAATTATAACAGATGGAGAAGTTTAAAATATGCACTAGGTCATTGCGAGATGTAGGTATCTCTTCTTATTTTAAAGAACAGTGTTCCATTTTAGTAAGACTTACAAATTAATAAAATACCTATATATAAGAATAAACATATTGAATTCATGAAAGATTTACTTTTATCAAATTGTGAACTTTGAAAGAAAAATAAAAGTGCAAAAATTAATAATATTTTGTATACATTGCAAAGGGGGAAAGTTACTCTCAATAAGATATAGTTATAATAATATGAAATACATTGATTGCACATAATATAATATCACTCTTATTAGTCCCTTCCGAAGGTGTAGAGGGACTATATCGATTGATAATTTGTTGACTTTATATTAGTTTGTCGTTTGACTACAATTTTTTGTATACTTTCTATTGTTCGAACTACATAACTAAAAACATAATTTTTTATATAATAAAAAAACCCATATATGTCATGATCTTATTGGATAATAGATTTGAGGTCTTATTTCCATCTTCGCTACTCCCAATGAATTATATGTTTCCATTTCCAAATTTTTTATCATCTACAGTATTTTTGAATTTGTACTATTCATACTGAAATGTTTAGATATCCAAAGTTTATAGCGATCGATAATTTGTTGACTTTATATTAGTTTTTCGTTTGACTACAATTTTTTTCATAATTTCTATTATTCGAACCACAGAACTAAAAGCATTATTTTTTATATAATAATAAAAAAACCTTCATTGTTCCCAATGAATTATATGTTGCCATATCCAAAATTTTTATCATCTACGATATTTTTGAATTTGTACTATTCATACTGAAATGTCTAGATATCCAAAGTTTATAGCGATTGATAATTCGTTGACTTTATATTAATTTTTTGCTTGACTACAATTTTTTGCATAATTTCTATTGTTCGAACTACAAAACTAAAAAAAATATTTTTTATATAATAAAAAAACCCATATATGTCATGATCTCGTTAGATAATATATTTGACGTCTTATTGCCAGCTTCATTATTCCCAATGATTTATATGTTGGCATATCCAAAGTTTTTATCATCTACGGTGTTTTTGAATTTGTACTATTCATATTGTAATGTTTGGATATCGAAAGTTTTGAGCATGGATACTTAGTCTTTATATTGCTTTGTCCTCTGAGTAAAATTTTTTAACATAGTCTCCAGTGTTATTGTTATTATTTTTTATTTCTTATTACTATTATTATGTTTGATTTTTCTTTATTGTTGCGTGCTTGGAGAGTCTTTTTCATTATTGTGTACGTAAACAAGTCTTCCACACTACATTCTTTCTTAAATGTTTGCACAGTGTGATGCCCTATGACGGTTTTGACAGCCTTAAGTGTTTACCTAACAGGCCTCACAACCTTAAATGTTTACTCTACAGGCGTGTTACAATACAGTTTCCTCTGATTTTTTGATACAATGTTGTCTGCAGTAAATTTGGGTAATATTGTTCTTCACCGTCATTACTGGTTCACGAGTTGATGCTTTTCCGTTGGTTCATTCAAGGTTGATTGTTTTTGTTTGATTCAACTTTGCAAAGTTGAGGTCCTGCAGCTACAATTGGACTTCTTCGTGCTTGTTCATTGGTTTGTTGTTCTTTAACTTTGCAAGCATTTGTACCTATTTTCATAGTTTGCAAGGTTTGGATTTGTGCTTCTGTCATCCCTCGTTGACGGGTAAGTTTATGTGCCATGGTTTCGTTGCTATTCCTTGTTTGTTGCTTGCTATTTGCAGCTTGCAAGAAAGAATTTTCAATACTAGGAGTCCCTGGTTTGAAACCTTGTTGAAAAACATATTTATGTGTGGCTGCTACGACCATAATATTTTTCTTTTTCTTGAACATCAATGTTCTACAAAGAACCTTCCTTTGTCGCATCCATAGTGACATATAAAAAATAAAACTCCTCATTTTTCCTGCTCCTGAAAACCATACGTTTGGTGCATCTTTCCCATTGTTCTCCTCATATTTTTTGTTCTTGGAAACCATATGTTTTGTGAAATTTTCCCAATTTGTTCCCTTCCAAATGCCTTGTTCTGCTTTGAATGTCAATGTTGGACACAAAACCTAGATCTGTCACAGCTACAATGAAATATAAAAAAGAAAACCAGATGTTCTCCTCTTATTTTATGTTCCCGGAGACCATGCGTTTGTTGCATTCTTTCCAGGTTGTTCCCTTCCAATCACATATGCCAACTTCCACGTCTTGGATATCATGCCATATTTGTTTCCAAAATAGCAATGCAAAGGGGTTTATAAAACAAATTCGAAGTTGTCATAGGGGAAAATCATTTGCCAGGGTCTTCTACCAAGGTCTTCTGACAGGGCATTCTTTTATTCTCTGAATCAAAAACTTTGTCCACCTATTGCCTTTGTGTTATCCTTCGTGTCTTGTAAAGAATATTCTACCACTGAAAATCTTGTAGGATGCGTGCCAGGAATAGGTTCAAAAATGATATACCTTGAATACTCGGTCTTTGTTCTCAGCAAATTTATAGTGTTATTTATTTGTGTTGTCTCTTCTATTTGGTTCACTGTTCACTATGAGTTTTTTTGTTTGTCATATGTTGTAGTGGCTAGGGGGATTCAATTTGACAAGAATAAGGTTGAAGGATACATAGTGGAATTTGTATGTAGTTCCGCACTTATAGTTTTCTATTTGTATTTTTTTGTTTTTCATTTATTTTTTTCTTTTTTTTTCTTTTCCTTTGTTTGCATATAAACTTAATATAGCTAAGAAACATCTTGAAAATCAAAAATTAAGAGATGAAACAAGTAATATATATTGAGTATTATGAAATAGATACAGACTCCATTGTACATGACAACATTGACCAAGTATTGCATCGCAATGGGCTTTTTAGATTGGATGCATTCTTGTATATTGTAGGAGATTTCCTTTTCGATGCATTTCAGGTTCTATTGTATTTTCATTATTCCTCGACCAAGATGTGAAATGGATTGATACATTATTTATTGGGTTTTTTTTTAAATGGCGATGTTGAGGCATTGGAGTCATATGAATACAAATTGGCATTTGATCTTCTTTGGCAGTTTCATGGAATACATGATGTCACTACGTATTTTTCAAAGATGTGGTTGTCTACATCTGCAATTATTCCTTCACATGAGAGGGGACTTTGGGGAGATACATTTTGTATACGTTGGTTGTCTAAATGGCTCAATATATCAATTGGAATATGGTCATTGACAAGAAAAACAAGACATCTACTATTCAACAAAACTGCATCTAGTGATCCATATTGCATCTTGTTCCATGATGCCAATCCTATTAGTGGTCATTGTGAACCACTACTATATATAAAATTATCCATATGAAATCTTGGAGGACCTCATATTTACTTGTCCCTCATTTTCAAAGACCTTGAATCGCAATGGAAATGAATTATGCATCGTATACACTGTCATGGCTTGCAGATAGCGACAATTGTTGCATCTAGTTGTGGAGATATTTTGTTTAATGCAATTTATTATTTGGTGGAAACAGAGTTTGATGTGCAATTGTTGCAGCTTTACACTGTACAATCCTTTTTCAATGCAATTATAGGAGGCAACCAATAAGATTTTAGCTGCTTGTATCAACACCTTTCGCCATATCTCCTAGAAAATATGTCGACAATTGGAAGTTGGAAAGAATACCTTGTAAACATGGCACTACCATATGAAAAAGGAAATGTAGAGGGTGGAATATTATGTTTGCAATGGCTATCTATCATATTCAGAGTAAATATATAGGTCTGGTCGGCCCTTCCAGATAGCACTATCCATTCTTGGTGTATTGATTAAAATTGTGATTGAACAATTGACATCATCTCATTGAAAATAGATACGCCACATATCTATTATCAACCTTTGATGGCAAATACTATTGGTTCAGGGTCCACTATCCATGCCACCCAAACCGCACCAAATCTGCATGCGCGTAGCATGCTATTTAATGAAAATGAAACTCATCCCAGTTGTGATGAGGCTATACAGGGCTTAAACAAAAAACATAGACTAACTTATCACAACTTGAAAAAGGTCATACGTGAGAGAAAAAAAACATTGGTGGTATAGAAAATACTACCAGTTCAAGGTCCAATGTCAATGCCAGCCAAACCACATCGAATCTTCATAAGCATCGCATGTTATTTAATCAAAATGAAACTCATCCCAGTTTCCATGAATTCATCCTGACCTTGAACAAAAAAATTAGACTAACTTATCACAACTTGAAAAAGGTCATACGTGAGAGAAAAAAATACATCACTATACTTCCTTCTAGACAAAAGCCGATATATCACAACCTAAAAAAAATTGTTCGTGCACAACACAATCGCATTTTCACTTTTTCTATTGAGGAAAAACATCACCTGTTGAATGAAAAAGAACATAAAATTTGGCATCATCGAGACGGTGAGGATGAAATGCTCATAATAAATGTTGCTTCCACCTCCAACATGGCTTCTCAACAAGTGGAACTAGTTTCCAGTGGAAAGCAGAAGTTAACCTACCACATCTTGAAAAAACAGATACGTGAGAGAAACAGGTACAGTCACATATCCCACAATGTTCATCGCACTTGCCGAGAGGAAAAAATCACATTTTGTGGGCTAGAACCAACACCATGCACTGCTACCAATGAAAACTAGCAAACACTTTCTACACATACTTCCCTACGGAAGAAATATGCAAAACAGATCTATATGAAAAAAATGAACGACACTCCTTCCATTGCATGTGCAATTTGTGATCAATTGAATTTTTCAAAAAACAATAAGTCTTTCATGCCTGATTTGGAAGCAGAATACCTCCGCTTGACACTAAATGATAAAACATTTTCTAGTGGAAATATTTGTCTTCCATGCAAATGCTCGCTTGAAAATGGAAAATTGCCACACTTTGCCACGTCTGACCAAATAAGATGTAATACACCACTACCATATGTAAGTTCACTTACATAACTTGAAGAGAGACTTGTGTCTCTGCGAATTGCATTTTCACAAATCAAACCCTGGGGCTATAAACGAACCCAAAGGGGCTTAACAAGATCAATTATTAATGTGCATGTAAAACTAGATGTTGTGCAAAAATCCTTGCCAAAATTCCTTAGCGATACAATGACAATTGTTGTGGCTCTCAAATGACGCTTGCAATACAAGAATGCATATCAGACAGGTAAAGTGCATGTGCATGTTCTCATGAAATCATTAAAAGAATTATGTTCCAACGCCTTGTGCAAAGCACATAACATTTGTATAAATGAGAACCGGAACAGTTTTCTTAGAGAAGTGGATGACAACTTTGGACAGAATCTCGAAATTTCTAGTGAATTTTATACAAGAGATGAATCGGAGAATGAAACACCTGTTGAAACATTGATACATGGATTCACTGACTCATAGCGCATTTGTGACTTGCAAGACAAGATTTTTGAAATTGCACCTGTTGAGGGGCAACATCCACTTGGAATATTCAAGGACAAATTTGCTGAGGAAATGAACTTCCCAGCACTATTCTATGGAGATCCATGTCCCAGTGACATTACGGAATGATTCAATTACCATAAAATAGTTCGATGGGAGATGCTACATTCAAGCGGTGACTTCTCTTGTCACATAACAAATTTGTTTTTCAAAACAGTGTGCATAATAATAGAGCAAGTGTTGTCTTGCATGTGGGCACAAATAAGAAAAGGCCAGTTACAAGGAAGAAATTTTTTGGCCAAAGATTTCAAGTACAAAGTAAACCTAGAAAAAATCTTGAAATCTGATATTGGATACATAGATTTCAAAAACATTCGCATCTCTCCTGAATATTTGCAACAAAACAAGAAAATTAGTTTCCCAATGATCCAACAATTGGGACTGCCAACATTTTTCATCACATTTACAAGTGCAAAGCATCGCTAGGATCCATTGGTGGTTGCGATATCTGATTTGCGTTGGAACAGGAAACAGAAAAAACAAACTGAAACACTAGAAAATGATGACATTAACTACCTCATAAGAAAAGACCCAGCGACATGTACTCGCTACTATAGACATCGAATAAATGCTTTGAGACAATTGATATGCCATGATGAAACATTTTTCAGAAAAATATTAGACTACTTTTTTGTGACTAAATTCCAGAATAGGGTGAGTGAGCATGACCACACATTGTTGTGGATAGAGGGTGCACCGATCTATGGAACTGAAAACAACTCACAGATCGATAATTTTGTGGAAAAATACATTACATGCAACACAGATCATTTGGATCCAGAACTTGCCAAATTTCATAGACATTATCATACAAAAAGTTGTAAAAAATGAAAAAAACTCACATTGCAGATACAACTTCCCCGTGCCACCAATGAGAACAACAAGAATCATAGAGCCACTTGGTTTAGAGGACAATGTTTTCATTGAGAAATCTAAATCCTTGTTCGCATTTCTAGAACAGTGAGACTTTGATGAGTTAATGAGCTTCAATGACTTCTTGACAGAGCTAAATCTAATAGAAGATGAGTACATCCAAGCCATACAATGTACGCTTAAACAAACAACAATTTTCCCTAATCGAAAACTTTCCCATATTTGGAACAACAGTTTCTCCAAGGAAATGCCAATTATGTGGAATGCAAATACATATGCGCAGTATGTCCTCAACGCATATGATGCAACGTCGTATTGCACCTCATATATGACAAAGGTTGACAAATATATGACAAGTGCATTCATAAGAATACACAAAGAACATGAAAGAAGTCATATTGATGCTATGCAAATGATACGTACGCTTGTAAATACATCACTTAACCTTCAACGAATGTCTTCTCAACAAGCAGTCCACATTTCACTTTCCCTACCCTTCAATTGTATTTCAAGGAAATGTGTCTTCATAAACACATCTTTACTTGAGAAATGCACATTTGTGCTTAAACCACCGTCTTTTCTAGATCAAGAGACTGAAAATTCAGAGGACATGCTATGTCTCTCTATTATTGATTATTACATCAACATCCATATCCTATTAAGCATATCTGCTTAGCATAATTCATATCGCATTACAAAAAAAATGGTGCACCCATATAAAAAGAAAAAATCCCTCTGTGATACGCTTTGTAAAATACAACAAACATACTGATTATGAAAACTATTGTAAAGAAAAACTGTTGTTATGCGTTTCGTTCGATGAAAACGAAAATACATTAAAATATAACTTCCCTACATGGGAAGATGTGTATATTTCCTCTGAGACTATAGTGAAAACCAATGAATCTAGATTTACATACAATGTGAATCCAACATAGGGTGATCTAGAAAGTGCAGTTTATGAACTAGAAATCCCTAACAATCTTGATGAGACATTCACAAATAGTAAAACAACTAGAACTCCTTGCGATTCCTATGACTTGCAAGAAGATTTTCCTCGTCCTCAAGCAAGCGGCATTGAAAAACGTATCAATCTTGGTTTTCAAGTCACAAAACATCCTTTCCTTACTGAAAATAATGAATACCACATAATCGGATGTTTGTTGAATCAAGAACAACAAAAAATTCTAAAGGACATTGTGCTTAAAAAATGCTTGAACATGCACACTCCTGTGCATTTGTTCCTTACAGGTGGAGAGGGAACAGGCAAGACATTCATAGTGAAAACACTATTCCAAATGCTTATATGAATCTATGATTCAAACAATTCCTCTGATCCTATGAAACCAAAGGGCCTAATAGTTGCATACATAGGAAAATCTACATATAATGCAGGTGGAACAACAGTCCACTCTGCATTTTTTATGCCTTTTAATAAGTCACAGTTTCTTCCACTCAGCAAGGAAATGTTAGATACCTTGTCTAATATTTATGACGAACTGCAACTTGTCTTCATAGATGAGGCATCTTTGATTGGAAGTTGCTTCTTGTATTCCATTAACAACCGACTAAGAAACATAAAACATGTGCACACTGATGCAGGAGCATCCTTCCACATCAAATGATGCACTAGCAATCCAACACATAGGCACGCATTGGAGAAAGGGAGAGGCACCGACCCTCCCATTTTTAAATTTGAAATATGATCCTATACGGATTTGTGTTGTAAGGACGAGTAAATCCAAGCCATACCTTTGTATAAGTAGTGGATAGGGTCACCTTAAATGGTTGACTGTAAGCAGGTCTAGATATTAGTCAGGTATGGGTCTTCATTCATTGTAATAATTCGTAGGGATAAGGTGTATTAATTGAGACAGTGATGAAACTAATGCAGAAGAGCGGATAAGCTCGAGGGGCCCTCTTGTAAAGAAAGGAGTTAGGAGAAGGATTCTGAGAGAAGATCCTGAGAAGCTCGGAAGCTCAAGAATAGGAGGTAGAATAGTTCTTTGAGAGAGATTGAGAGAGTTGAGACTTTGTTGTAGTCCATCCTGCACATATTGTAATCATATTTTCATATTAATGAAAAGACAACATTTTTTCCTGCACATGGTTGTTTATGTATGTTGTAGATGCATGATAGGTTTCCTCTGCAGTAGGAAGATAGATTTATTTATCTTTGTTGAGTTCGAAATATCATTCTGATTTCTTTAGGTTGTGCAAGGAGTGAACAAAAGAACATTGGAGGCTATGTAGACAACGCAAGGAGTGTGCATCTAAACTCTGTTGAGTCAGAGAAGAACGTGTCAGGAGGACACATCAGAGAAATAAAAAAACTCAAGAGGAACCTAAAGGTTACTAAATACCTTAGAGGAGAAACTGTGCAGAGGAAGCACAGAGATACAGAGTTATTGAATACTCTGTAAGAAAGAGCTCTACAAGGTGTGCATTGAGCAGGAGGTTTCTAGGAGGGCACAAAGATTTCCCTTGAAAGGAAGTGGAAGGGTCAAGACCCTTTTGGAGTTCTGGTCCAGTTAAAAATATCAGAAGAGATAGAGCAAAGAGTGAGTAGAGACGGACTTATTCCAAGTCCCAAAGCTCAAAAGAGATAGCCTTAGAATAAACGAAGAAGAGACCCAAGATATTCGGGTTCACAGGAGGAAGTTCAAAGGCCGGAGTATTTGAACAACTACAAACTCTTCCAAGTCTGAAGAAATAAAAATTTCATGAGGAGGAGTGACAGCAGCCATCGAATCTATTATTGGAAGAATTTTGCACCATTAGATCAGTGTCCAGAAAATTAAAGAAGAGTGCCAAGGAGGAAACAGATCCCAGTCATCGGATCTAAGTGCAAAGTATCGACAGTCATCTAATCTAGGTAAAGCGCATGGGCCTTAACCCTTTGTGTGCACAAGAGAGGGAACTTTCCAAAGTCCCGAAGTCCTGGAGTGATTAGGGATCGTTCATCGTCAAGAGGGACAAGTGGTGCAATATCTACAACTCTAGAGCGGAAGAACTTCAGAAGTTTGTAGACGAGGAGAAGGTGAAATCGTCGAAGAGCCGAAGAAGACCTAGACCGTCAGATCCAGAGGGACACGTGGCGGAAATCCATTGTCTTCAAGTGAAACCACTCTGGGAGGAACGAGTGTGCAGGAATTTGAAACTCTCGCAACCCAAAGAGCCAAAGTGGATAGTAGTCATCGGATTCAGGAGGACACGCGTCAACAGATCTTGTACTTTGGGAGGAAGCGAGTGTGAAATTTTGAAACTTACGAATCTCGAAGACCCGAAATGAAGCATAGTCATCGATCTGCGGGAGACATGCGTCGATAGGTTGTGGACTCTGGGTGAAAGAATTCTAGGAGAAAGTGAAGGCAGGAGTTCAAACTCTCGAAGCTCGAATTGCCAAAGCAAATCATGATCATTGATTGAAAGGGACACGCGTCAATAGATCGTGAAGTTCTGGGAGAGCATGCTCCAAAGAGAAGGAAGAAAGAGGACAGACATCAGTCGTCAATCAAGAGACAACACCCAAGATCACAAGATAAATGGTCACGCTTAATTGTGGGGATAGAAAGTGTTTGGACTTTAAAAATCGTAGAGCGGGTCACAATCAAAACCACTATATTTTCAAAGAGGCACATGGTGATTGGTAGTAAATTGTGGGGAGAAAAGCGGTGTGGTCTCAAACCACTATTGGCCATCGTGCAATCGCATGCTTACGTGAGGTCATGGCCCAAGGGAACATTCGGAGGAAAGGACCTGGCGAGGGGAGCTAGTGTATGTTATTTAATTCTTCAAAGGTGCCAAGATAGAGCCCGTGGGTTTGACAGAACCTGCACTTTGAAGGAAAGGGGACATGTGTAAGTTAGTTTTGGTCTAGCAAAGGCCTGAAGCGTCGATATGACTCCTTGATTTTAAAAATCCTAGACCGGGAGATCGCACATAATCCAAATGAGAGTAGGGGGGCTGCATCAACTAATATCATAGAGGAATTTTTGCTTGAATACAGTAAACAAAGGAGACAGAGGAGAAATTCGTTATTTTTTTTGTAGACTACAGACAAAGGAGAGACGGTGAAAGGAGATAATGTGATAACATCAAATGGTATAAGAAGTTATATTTCATCTATAGAAAGTAGGTGAAGAAGAAGACAGAGTATTGATGCTCTATGAATGATGGTTGCATGTGTGCAACAACAAATTGAACAACCAAGTGAGTTGTAGGAGAAGTTGAAGATGCTCTCGGATGTAGAGTAATCCACAGACTTTCCAGGAGAGAAAGAAGAGGGTGAAAATGGCCACAGAAGGACATAAACATGGTCGAGAAGAAGGCTACCATCATAAAATCAAGTCAGAGATGGATCTGGAGCTCATAGAGATAAGAGAAAGAATGGAGCAGCTGGCATTGAATATGCAGCAGGAGGAAAAGGTACACTGGAGGTACGAATGCCCTCTGAACAGGAAGGAAAAATGGCAAGTTCATAAGTTGTTAGCCAAAAATCATCAATAGGTAGTAAGGAGGTGGATGGGGCATGTTGAAAACCTCATTGACACAGAAGAGGATATGGTTTACATCTGTGAACCAGAAGTTGGAAGAACCCTCAGTGATGAGGAAGAGAGATCATCAAAGGATCTCATAAACTACTAGGTGGGCAGAGATGGATTTTCAAGTTGTCAGGTGGGGAATGGAGAGAGATTAGTTGAATATCTCATATACTTCCAGAGGGGCAGTGTTGAAAGTTTAGATTTCTAGGTTGGCCATCAGATGAGATCAAGTGTTCCCATTAACTACTAGGAGAGCATAGGAGAAATCCTAGATTGTCAGGGAGCAAGGGAATTAGAATGAGACTGATTGAAAGCCTCAGGAGCTCAGAAGTGAGTTCATATCAGCAAGGAGTGTTGAAAGGTGAAGACTCATGTGGGTTTGTAGACCATATGAATGAATATGATGAGAAGTTAAATACTTCCATCAGAGAGGAGGAGGATCAGAGGAGTGTTCTGATTGTTGGAGGAATCAGAGTATTCATGCCAACTAGCCCAGCAAAGGCCAGTGCACATCTTGAAGATGCAGCAGAAAAAGTACAGCCAACAAAGACTTTGATAAAGGAGGAAAGGGAGCAGATACTGAAGTCTGTCCACCTAGGGGAAGCATAGGAAAATTCAACAAATTTTCTGAAAATTTTCAGCCAGGAAGTTGAACAAGAGATGATTGCAGAACTTGCACCTGCAACAGAAGAGGAAGAAGACAACATATACTTTGATGAGTTGTATGAAGAATTGGAAGCCCTGGAGAGAAGGGTCATAGTGAAGAGAAATCACATCCAACAGGTTAGGTTGGAAATGGGTGGAGGAGCATACCAGCCCCAGGACCAACTGGAGGAAGTTGGAGATGTACCAACAGAAGAGCTAACAGAAGAAACCAATATGTCATAAGAAATAGTTGAGAAGCAACTCAGTGAGGAGACTGCAGAATTGGAGTCTGTAGCAGAGTGGCAAGCTAATGCCACAGAATATGAAGACAACATGGGAGATCAAGTAGGTATACCCATTGATAAGGAGAAGATGGGGTAGGGTAGACTACATAAAAATAGCCAGCCAATAAAACAGATGGATATGGTGATACAGGAGATGAGGAAGTTGATGTTGCAGTCAGCAAAAGAAACTGGCAGCAGAAGGAAGTTGAATAGGGGAGAACCTACAACAACAGCAAGGAAGAAGCAACAGTAGCAGCAGTAGCATAACAAAGGAGCAGGAGGACAACTCCAAGGAGAAGTTTGGGATCCAGGCAGATTTCAATAGAGCTAGAGAGCTCATGAGCAGGAGCTCATGAATTTTTCGTAGTAGTGGAGTATGATGCAGGAGCATCCTTCCATGTCAATAAATATGTCAGCAAGCCAACACATAGGTGTGCATTGGAGAAAGGGAGAGGCACCGACCCTCCCATTTTTAAATTTGAAATATGATCTTATACGGATTTGTGTTGTAAGGATGAGTAAAGCCAAGCCATACCTTTGTACAGGTAGTGGATAGGGTCACCTTAAATGGTTGATTGTAAGCAAGTCTATATCTTAGTCAGGTATGGATCTTCATTCAGACCTGGATAAGATCTAGACTCATTGATTTGAACGATCCTAGACCAGGAGGTCGAGCAGAACCCAAAGGAGAGTAGGGGGGTTGCATCAATTGGTATCAGAGAGGAATTTTTGTTTGAATACAGCAAACAAAGAAGACAGAGGAGAAATATGTTATTTTGTTTCCAGACAATAGACAAAGGAGAGATGGTGAAAGGAGATAATGTGATAACATCAAATGGTATAAGTAGTTAAATTTCATCT
>ML786473.1:704401-734225 GCA_009831015.1 Picea engelmannii | reverse complement strand
GGGGGAAAGGGAATTAGAATGAGATTGTCTGAAAGTCTCAGGAGCTCAGAAGTGAGTTCATATCAGCAAGGAGTGTTGATAGGTGAAGACTCATGTGGGTTTGTAGACCATATGAATGAATATGATGAGAAGTTAAATACTTCCATCATAGAGGAGGAGGATCAAAGGAGTGTTATGATCATTGGAGGAATCAGATTATTCATGCCAACTAGCCCATCAGAGGCTAGTGCACATCTTGAAGATGTAGTAGAAAAAGAACAACCAACAGAGACTATCATAAAGGAGGAAAGGGAGCATATACTTAATTTTGTCCACCTAGGGGAAGCAGAGGATCATTCAACAAAGTTGCTGAAAATTTTTAGCTAGGAAGTTGAACAAGAGATGACTGCAGAACTCGAGCCTGTAGTAGAAGAGGAAGTAGACAACATAGACTTTGATGAGTTGTATGAAGAATTGGAATCCCTAGAGAGAAGGGTGATAGTGCAGAGAAAGAACATCCAACAGGTTAGGTTGGAAACAGGTGGAGGATCATACCAGCCTCAGGAACAACTGGAGGAAGCTGGAGATGTACTAAAAAAGGAGCCGAAAAAAGAAACCAATATGTCAAAAAAAATAGTTGAGAAGAAACTCAGTGAGGAGACTGCAGAATTGGAGTCTCCGACAGAGTGGAAAGATAATACCACAAGATATGAACACAACATGGGATATCAAGTAGGTCTACCCATTGATAAGGATAAGATGGAGCAGGATAGGCTACATAAGAAGAGCCAACCAATAAACCAGATGGACAGGGTGATAGAGGATATCAGGAAGCTCATGTTGCAGTCAGTAGAAGAAACTGACAGCGGAAGGAAGTTGAACAGGGGAGAACCTACAGCAATTGCAAGGAAGAAGCAGCAATAATAACAATAGCATAACAGAGGAGCAGGAGGACAACTCCAAGGAGAAGTTTGGGATCCAGGTGAATTTCAACAGAGATGGAGAGATCATGAGCAAGAGCTCGTGAATTTTTCGTAGCAGTGGAGTATGATGCAGGAGCATCCTTCCACATCAGCAGATGTGCCAGCAAGCCAACACATAGGCATGCATTGGAGAAAGGAAGAGGCACCGACCCTCCCATTTTTAAATTTGAAATATGATCCCATATGGATTTGTGTTGTAAGGTTGAGTAAAGCCAAGCCATACCTTTGTACAGGTAGTGGATACGGTCACCTTAAATGGTTGGCTGTAAGAAGGTCTAGATCTTAGTCAGGTCTGGGTCTTCATTCATTGTAATGGGTCGTAGGGATAAGGTGTCTTAATTGAGATAGTGATGGCACTAAGGAAGAAGAGAGGATAAGCTCGAGGGGCCTTCTTGTATAGAAAGGAGTTAGGAGACAAGATTTAGGAGAAGGATTATGAGAGAAGATCCTGAGAAGCTCAGAAGTTTAAGAATAGGAGGTAGAATAGTTCTTTGAGAGAGATTGAGTGAGTTGAGACTATGTTGTAGTCCAGCCTGCACATATTGTAATCATATTTTCATATTAATGAAAAGACATCATTTTTTCATGCACATGGTTGTTTACATGTTTGTGTTTATGTATGTTGTAGATGCATGATAGGTTTCATCTACAGTAAGAAGATAGATTTGTTTATCTTTGTTGATTTATTAATAGCATTATAAGTTATTTAGGATGTGCAAGGAGTGCACAACATAACATTAGAGGTTATGTAGCCAACGCAAGGAGTGTTCATCTGAACTTTGTTGAGTCAGAGAAGAACATGTCAGGAGGACACACCAGAGAAATCACAAAACTCAAGAGGAACCTCAAGGTTACTAAATACCTTAGAGGAGAAATTGTCCAAAGGAAGCCCAAAGAGATAGAGTTACTAAATACTCTATCAGAAAGAGTTGTGTAAGGTATGCATTAAGAAGGAGGTTTCCAAGAGGGAACGAATTTTTCATTTGAAAGGAAGTGGAAGGGTCAAGACCCTTTTGGAGTTCTGAACCAGTTAAAAAGATTAGAAGAGATAGAGAAAAGAGTGAGTAGAGATGGACTTATTCCAAGTCCCAAATCTCAAAAGAGATAGTTGTTGGCCCTTGGTTATGGAAGAAAGAAAAGATCAAGGAAGAAAAGGAAAAAAGAGAACTTTGTAGAAGACACAGTGACTGTTACTGGGTCAAAGTGAGAAAAAGAACAGAAAAGACGGAGCGAATTCCGAGAAAGAAATTCGTTGAATGAGGAGATCGAGGATGACAGGTCAGCAAGGAAGAAGGATCGTGGACAACTCAGCAAGCAGAAAAATCCACCATTAGATGCTTTGGATAATCATGCGAGAAGAAAGGAAAGACGGACTAGCGAAGCCCTAAAAATGCGGGTCAAGTTGACCTAGGGTTTGAGACACCTAGGGTTTTGGTATCTAGGGTTCTGACACCTAGGTTTAGACCTAAGCATGTCAATGAGTGATTGTAATGTATAAATAAGAAACTATATGAGGGAAGAGGGTTGGTTCGATTTTGTTGGATCTAGTTGTATTGTTTTGATATGAGTGATTATTGTTGTGAGAGAGAGAAGTGCTAAGAGTGAGAGCCTTATGGTATTGTAAGATCTTCAGCTGGGTGCAAAGATCAAGTCCTGCAGCTGGTTGCGCAGGAAGGGAAGAGATTGAGAGAACAAGAGAGAAGATCTATTGGCTAAGAGCGCAGATCAGAACTGTATGCTTCATCTTAATGTATTATAAAGCACAGTTCTGTGGACGTAGCCCTAGAGAGAGGGTGAACCACGTATATCTTATGTTGAGTATGATTGTTGCTCTGTTCTTTGTCATTGATATATTTTTATTTCATTTTTGTGTTAGATTAGATCTATAGTTGTGCGAAGTAGATCTAAGTTGATAAGTAATATATGCATGATGTACTATTCTAGTATTAGATACACTTGACATTTCCCTTGGTTGTAGGCATATCTATCCTGCAACCCCCCCATAGCTACTTCTGGTGAGACTGCATCTGCTTCGCATTGTAGCCGAAAGGGCCAGTAGTTAGGGCTTGTTGGTGTGGTCTTGGAGCCGAGCCCTGGGTCTTCCCCTGTGCCAACAAATGGTTATGTTTTCAGGACATGAATATTCTTGAGGGAATGTCAAGGTGGTTTCCATCAAAGACAAAGATTCAAAAGTGGATAGAGGATCAAGAAAAGGACTTCGCTGAAGCCCAGAACAAGAACCCTAATATTAGTACAGAGGATTGGTTGGAGAGACATATTTTTACTAATATACATGAGATATTATTTGGAGGAATTCATTAGGAGATATATGAGTGGTCAGCCAGGTTGTCAGATACCCAGTTTGAGGTCATATGTAGACCTCTTGTAGTTTGGACGTCGGCGTTGATCAAGAAGATCAAGAGATTTGATAACGTTGTGTCAAGAGAAGTAGATCAATGGTTTGATAGCACCATTGGAGGGTACATCACCAAGTTTGTTGTTGATAGAATAGAGTCATATAGCCAATCTTAGAGATATTTCTTCAAGGGACCGAGAGGAAATTTTTTACATTTTATGAAGTTGAGAATCAAAATTCTATTGCATGAGAAGAACATCTTGAAGATACAGTAGATCGATCGGACTTAAAAAGGATAATGTTCAGGAATTCGGACAATGATAGTGACATAGAGGTTGGACATACGTGCAGTGGGAGAGTGTTTAGAGAAATTCATCTTATGAACATGTTCAAGAAGAACTACAAAGACGAGGGTTTCTACAGTGGAGAAAAGGTGGATCTGACGGACAAAGAGCATTCAGAACCCGCTATGGTAGAGGAAGAGGAAGTTGAAGAACTTCATCGGGAAAAGCTAGAAACCTTAGGAACTATGCAAACTATTAAAGTAAGTACTATGAATCCTCTTGTTGTTTTAGCAACATTAAGCAATCAGAGTTACCAGACAGTTCAGAGTACTATTACTAGTAGTGCACCACATACTCAGACAGGAAACCTAGGAAGATCTATGGCAGATGAGATGAGACTCCCTATATTTAGTGGAGATGGATCTAAAGATCCTGATTAGCACTGGTTTTTGTGTGAATTCATATGGAATATTAAAAATGTCACCAACAAAGCTGTTAAAAGAACCCAGTTTAGTACTACACTTCAAGATCGCGCACTGAACTGGTACATGAATATTTTCCAAGGACTTGCACAACCTAAGACACTAAATGAAATCAAGAATGTGTTGACTGTAGATTTCAAGAAACCTAATTCGGAGTCACAGTGTACTACAGAGCTGAAAGAGATCAAACAGAAGGTAGTCGAGCCTGTCTAGGAACTCGACCAAATATTTAAGACCTTAACAAGCCGATTGACTTTTCGGATCCCAGATGAGCAAAAAAAAGAGTGGTTCATTGCTGCCCTCTTACCACACATCACAGTTACTCTAATGCAACAGAAGATTGTTTCGCAGGCTAAGGCATTGGAGATCGCCATGAAGTTAGAATCAGCCCCTATGGGAGAATCCAGTTTAGGTATGAGTCAGATCTTGAGTCAGCTAACTAGTTTGTCTCTGCAGGTCAAAGATATGAATAAATGCAAGGAAAAGGATAAAAGAGAAGACATTTGGTCTGTCATATGCAAGTCATAAGTCCATGAAAAGGAGCACTACCCCCTATTTCATGAATACTTGGCCTCGGGAGCTCTGATCCCTTTGAGGCAATTCACCTTACCTTGGTGCGAAGTATGCCGAAATAGACATTGCCCTGGTGAGTGATATTACATGCAAAAATATGTTCAGACACCCACAAATTTGCATTTCACATTCTGTAAATCCATGGGGCATGATGATAGAAATTGTAGGGCTTATGACCTCATGAATGAAAGGTCAAGAGACATATAAAAAATTCAAATCGAAGTACATCAAGAAGGAAACACTACGCAGTATAACTCCCCTGGGAGAGGAAACTTCAACCCTCGTGATGGATTCAGAGGAAGAGGACGAGGAGGAGGTATGGGTCAAGGATAAGGAAAGATAATCTTATACAACTACACACAACTAGGACACCTCGCAAGGTACTATCAAAACCCTTGCACCATTTCCAGGTACTGCAACTCGTTTGAACATGTTATAGAAGATTGTCCTATTTTGTTGGCTAAGCTTCAGGAAAGACAAGGACCTCAGCAGAACCCGTAAGTGCAACTGATATATGCCGAACCTCGTGGAGAATACCCTAGATTCATTGTTATAACCAGAGGAGGCACTGCTATAGGAGAAGACAAACTGACCCAAGAGAATATTGCATAGGAATCAGGAATCAAGAAAGTTGCAAAGAAGACCCAAACTTTTGATGCAAAGAAAGAAAGACAAATATTTGAGGAGGCAAGAAAAGAGTTCAAAGAAGACCAAGGTTCTTCATCAAATACATGACCAAAAATAAGAGAATATGGAATGCCTCAGTAATTTGATCAGTCTGCTTTGCCAAGAGAAGGAAAAGAGGTAAGCAAGCTCATGGAATTTTTATATACTTGCATTAAGTTGATTCAAGATGAAAGTGTTGTACAAGAGTTACAGAATTTAATCAGACAGTATGAGATAGGAAATATAGACCCCTTACTGAATAGGGAAGTACACCAAATCACTAATAAGAGAAGGACAAATAAGGAGTTACACTTAAATCCTCAAATAGGAGAGTATGATATAGACTATGTGGTCCTCGACTTAGGGTCGGAGGTCAATGTCATAATGAAGAAAACTTCGACACTGATGGGAAAACCTAAGATGATATGTTCCCTTATCAGGCTCAGGATGGATAATTAGCAGGTTGTAAGCCCCTTTGGCAGACTGGAACATGTCCCTGTGGACATCGACGGAGTAAGAACATTTGCATATTTTGAGGTAATTGAGATAGTTGATGACAACTGTCCTTACCCTGCGCTGTTAGGAATTGATTGGGATTTCAATAATTCCATTGTGGTTGATTTAAAGAAAAGACGAATGACATTTGAAAAACATGGCCTAAGGGTCATTTCACCCTTAGATCCAAATGAAGGTCAGAGATACACAGATCCCATCAAAGAAGAATACTGTGCATATGAACTGGAAAACATATAAAAATTAACATACAGACATCAGGATTACATTAATCCTACGTTCGATGGAAACCTAAGTTGGTGAAGTGACAGCACATGTTCATTAGACTCAGAAGAAGCACTGGAGAACTAGCAGAATAAAATGTATGAGGTATCTATAAGAAGATATGCTATATTAACCAGATAAGTTCGATGGATCGGCACAACAGTAAGTAACTTACCCACCTTTGATGGTTTGAATCCTTTAGAAACCTTCTTGTCAAACTTTGAAGAAAGTGTACCAATGAAACAAAGATTGTTGGCAATGGATGAGGCCCTGAAAGAAACCCCAACAAGATCGTGGGGGACACACAAAAGAAATATTACAGACTGGATACAATGTCGTACCTTGATGACAGTGTGATTCTCAGCACAAGTAGAAGGCTGCGAAGTTCGATACATAGGTCGAAGCTTCCCAAAAGACCATGTGTGAAGATGTGAGGAAGCCTAGAGCAACGTTCCTCAAGAATAGTGGGTACACAAATTCATTAACACACTAGACATGACACCTATCAACTGGTACCTTCAAGCAGAGTTGCACCTCATCACTACAGATTAGAAAGGTATGACTCATAATTTTATAACCACCTTCTTATTTGAAAGTCGATATCATTCAGTAGATCAAGCATTACAAATTGTGAGATAGAAAGTATTCGAGAAGGCATCTAGCCTTCCTTTGGAACAAGAAGAGGACGAATGGACTACGCCTCTCCAGAAACTACAAGGTTTTTACAACATCAATGTTGATGAAGACAATGATCCGAGGAAGGTGAACATCGAAGAAACAGAAGGCCAGAGAGATGTGGAAGGACCTAGAGTTGAGATACCATTCATTGGACAACCCATCAAGATTTAAAAAGTCAATATTGGAACCAAGGAGACATTGAAGCTTGCAAATGTCAGAGACTATTGGGATGTTGCTACCATTGACAAGATCACAAAACTACTGCACAAGTATCAGGACTTGTTTCCGACAAATTTCACTGATATAAAGGGCATTAAAGGTGTTAGAAAAACAGGACCACGGAGAAATAAAATAAAACAAATGCGGAAATAAAACACAGAAGATACACAATACAAGAGAGACACAGATTTACATGGTTCACCCAGTGTGGGCTACGTCCACTAAAGAAATTGCCAGGTCCTTTCTTTATTATTATCCAGCAAAATGAAGGGATACAACCTACAACAAAACCCGTTGTAAGTTTCTCTTCTTTCTCTCACAGTCTCCTCTCTCAGAATACAATACTTTCCAACCTACATAGACGCAATACATTTCCCTCATAAAAGAGGGTTGCCTTCTAGGGAAAGAAACCCTAATATAATCTCTATCGTTAGATCTGCGACCTTATAATGAACGGTCCAGATTTACATTGAAATTACAATATACTTTTACAAGGCAATTTTTGCTTCTAAGGGTTCGCCCCCGAACCCCCGTTGGGGTCCCTCTTGCCCCCAGACCCCCCAGCCAGGGGGATAGCCCCCTCATACCCCGCAGAGGGGGTACCCCCCCCCTCTACACTCCCCCGCGTGGAAGAGTGTACATACTTCTGGGGTGCAAATACTTCATGGGGTATAAACACGGCTGAAAGTAAAAGACCTCTAAATCAGAAAGATAATCAGGCTCCACAACCAACAAAAGGGCCTATGGGAGAGATGAGGATCCCTTTGAAACCAGATGCAAAACCAGTCAAATAGAGACCCTATATATTAAACCCTAAATATAAGGAGAAAGTAAAGATTGAGCTCGATAGAATGCTGGAAGAAGGGATTATAGATCTTGTCAAAGAATCAGAGTGGATCAGCCCTATGGTGGTACAGGACAAAAAGACAGGAGAGATCAGGATCTGTGTAGATCTCAGGAAGCTGAATGATGTTTGTTTGCATGACTCCTTCCCTACACCATTCACCGGCGAAGTGTTAGATAATGTGGGAGGCCAGGAAGTATATTCTTTTACAGATGGAGTTTTTGGATACCATCAGATCCGAATTGCCAAGGAAGATCGCCATAAGACCACATTTGCAATAGAATGGGGGTCCTACCAGTATACAGTGATGCCATTTGGATTGAAGAATTCCCCAACCATGTTTTCCAGGGTGGTGGTCGAAGTATTCAAGGAGTTTTTGCATAAATTTCTAGAAGCATATTTTGATGATTGGACAGTTTTTAGCCTATTGAAAAATCATATTGAATGTCTAAGGCTAATATTGGATAAATGTAGGCAGTGTCAAATTACCTTAAATCTGAAGAAATGCATCTTCTTCTCACCATTTGGAGTGTTGTTAGATCATATTGTATGCAAGCAGGGATTGTTGGTAGATCCCTCTAAAATTGCCATTATAGTTTATCTACCACCTCCTACTTCATTCAAACAGTTGCGCATTGCGCTAGGACATACTGGGTATTACGAGAAGTTCATTAAAGGATATGCCCAGATTACAGCACCCATGGAGAATCTTCTGAAGAAATACTGTCAGTTTAGTTGGACAAAAGAAATCCAGCAGAGCTTCAACACACTGAAACAAAAGATGGCCACTACGCCCATTCCGGTTTTCCCAGATTGGACCAAGGAGTTTCATGTACATGTCGATGTGTCTTCTATTGCATTGGGAGATGTGTTATCACAACCGGGCATAGGAGACATCGACCACCTGTTATCTTTTTCTAGCAGGAAGCTATCAATAGTAGAGGTCAACTACACCACTACTGAGCAAGAAGGGTTAGCTATGGTGTATGCCCTGTAGAAATTTCGCCACTACTTGTTGGGAGGGAAATTTAAAATGTTTATTGATCACTCCGCACTCAAATACCTAATCAACAAACTAGTTTTGGGGGGAAGAATCTGCAGATGGATTCTTCTCTTTCAGGAATATGATTTTGAGATCATAGTCAAGCTAGGAAGAATGAACAAGGGTCCTAACCACTTGTCAAGATTGGAACATGGAGAAGAGACAACCATTTTGGAGGATGCATAGCTTCTAGCAATTAGAAATATTGATGACCACTTTGCAGAAATAGTCCAGTTCCTGTCAACAGGAATGGCACCTAGTGCGTATACAATCCCTCACAAGAAATGGCTATTAGTGTGCACTGCAGACTTTTCACTTATAGTTGGACAACTATATAAGATGGGACCCGATGAGATACTAAGAATATGTGTTATGGAGGTAGAGCAACCATTGATCCTTACAGAAGATCATGAGGGCATCACAAGAGGACATTACACAGGGAATGCAACTACGCAGAAGGTTCTGAGAGTTGGCCTTTGGTGGCCTACCTTACACAGAGATGTTAAAGACTATTACAAGTCTTGTGATGTATGCCAAAGAGTTGGAAAACTGTCTAGAAGAGATGAAATTCTATTAGCACCACAACTAACCCTACAAGCATTTGAGAAATGGGCTATTGACTTCGTGGGACCCATAAACCCACCAGGAAATCACACAGGAGAAAGGTACATCATCATTGCGACAGAATACTTGACCAGATGGACCGAAGCTAGAGCAGTTAAGGACTGTAGTGAAACTACAATTGCGCACTTCATATTTGAGGACATCATAACCAGGTTTGGATGCCCAAAGATCCTTATGAGCGATCAAGTCACCCATTTCATAAATAAAATAGTTGAAGCCCTAACTGAGGAATTTGCAGTCCACCATCAGAAGAGCATGCCCTATCAACCTCAAGAAAATGGGATAGTGGAAGCATTCAACAAGATCTTCGAGACAACACTGACAAAAATTTGTCAGGTGAATAGGGATGACTAGGATTTAAGAGTACCAGCAGTACTTTAGGCTTATAGAACCACTTGCAAGAAATTAACAATGCAAACACCCTTCAAGTTGGTGTATGGTCTCGAAGCCATTGTCCCAATGGAATACCTGGTGCCAAGACTAATAATTATTTCCTTTACATATATGGATGACACTGGTGCTATTCAAGAGAGGCTTGCACAGTTGGTCGAACTCGAAGAAGACAGATTTATTGCAGGATTCCACCAGCAGGTACAGAAAGAAAGAGAGAAGGCCTATCATGACAGGCACATCAAGAGGAAGACATTCAAGCAAGATGATCTATTACTGGTGTATGATAGTAAGTTCATAAACCATCCTAGAAAGTTTAGAACACATTGGCCTGGGCCATATGATATCACCTATGTTACAGAAGGAGGAGATGCACAATTGAAATCTTTGAAGGGAGAATGGAAGGAAGGATTAGTGAATGGGAGTCGACTGAAGTTGTACTATGACAACTATCTTCCTCATAGTTTTGAGTAAAGCAATGAAGAAGAGGGTCTAGGTACCAGGTGCAGTTGAAACCGAGTACCAGACACAGAAAAAAAAATAGTCTGCACAGGGTAGGAGAGGAGGCATAGAGTAGAAAGCAAAGGTTGTACTACGCAGTTTGAAGTCGAAGTAAAACAGAAGAATCAGATCTGAAGTGCCTCGGGATGAGTCACAGGTGAGTATTGGGGGCTTGTTGGCCCTTGGTTATGGAAGAAAGAAAATATCAAGGAAGAAAAGGCAAAATGATAACTTCGTAGAAGACATAGTGACTATTACTGGGTCGAAGTGAGAAAAAGAGTAGAAAAGATGTAGCAAAGTCCGAGAAAGAAAGTTGTTGAACGAGGAGATTGAGGATGAAAGTTCAGCAAGGAATAAGAACTGTGGACAACTCGGCAAGTGGAAAAATCCACCGTTAGATGATTTGGAGCACCATGTGAGAAGGAAGGAAAGACGGACTGGCGAAGCCCTAAAAATGTGTGTCAAGTTGACCTAGGGTTTGAGACACCTAGGTTTTTGGTATCTAGTGTTTTGACACCTAGGTTTCAACCTAAGGATGTCGATGAGTGATTGTAATGTATAAATAAGAACCTATATGAGGGAAGAGCGTTGGTTCAAGTTTGTTGGATCTAGTTGTATTGTTTTATATGAGTGATTATTGTTGTGAGAGAGAGAAGTGCTAAGAGTGAGAGCCTTATGGTATTGTAAGATATTCAGCTGGGTGCGAAGATCAAATTCTGCATTTGGGTGCGCAGGAAGGGAAGAGATCAAGAGAAGAAGAGAGAAGATATGTTGGGTAAGAGCGCAGGTCAGAAGTGTATGCTTCATCTTAATATATTATAAAGCATAGTTATGTGGACATAGCCCTAGAGAGAGGGTGAACCACGTATATCTTGTGTCGAGTATGATTTTTTCTCTATTCTTTGTCATTGATATATTGTTATTGCATTGCTATGTTAGATTATATATAGTTGTGAGAGTGAACTTGCCAAATTCCCGAAGTCTCGGAGTGATTAGGGACCATTCATCGTCAAGAGGGATAGGTGGCGCAACATCTACAACTCTGGAGTAGAAGCACTTTAGAAGTTCGTAAACGAGGAGAAGGTGAAATCGCCAAAGAGTTGAAGAAGACCTGGACCGTCGAATCCAAAGGGATGCATGGAGGAAATCCATTGTCTTTGGGTGAAATCACTATGGGAGTAACGAGTGTGCAGGATTTTGAAACCCCCACAGCCCAAAGTGTCGAAGTGGATAGAGATTGTTGGATCCAGGAGTACACGCGTCAACAGATTGTGTACATCGAGCAGAATTACTTTGGGAGGAAGCGAGTGAGAAATTTTGAAACTTTTGAAGCTAGAAGACCTGAAGTGAAGCACAGTCGTCGATATGTGGGAAACACACATAGACGGGTCGTGAAATATGGGTGAAAGCATTCTGGGAGAAAGTGAAGGTAGGATTTGAAACTCCCAAAGCCCGAATTGTTGAAGCAAATCACGACCATTGATTGAAAGGGACACGAGTCAATAGATCATGAATATCTGGGAGACTGTGCTCCAGAGAGAAGGCAGAAAGAGGACATATCTTAGTCATCGATCAAGAGCCAATGCTCGATATCACAATATCTATGGTCGTGCTTAATTGCAGGGATACAAAGTGCTCAGAATTTAAAAATCCTAGAGTGGGCCGCAATCGAAACCATGGTATTTCCAAAGAGACACGTGGTGATTGGTAGTGAATTGCGGGGAGAAAAGTGGTGTGGTATCAAACCACTCTTGGCCACCCCACAATCATTTTCTTACATGATTTCATGGCCTAAGGGAACATGCAAAGGAAATGACCTAGCAAGGGGAGCTAGTGTCTATTATTTAATTCTTGAAAGGGGTTGGGACAGAGCCCGCGGGTTTGATAGAACCTACACTTTGAAGGAAAGGGGACCTATGTAAGTTAGTTTGGGTCTAGAAAAGGCCTAAAGATTTGATCCAACTCCTTGATTTCAACACTCCTAGATAGGGAGTTCGCGCAGAACCCGAAGGAGAGTAGGGGGGTTGCATCACACATGAAATACTTTGGAAACATTGACATGATATTATGTGGGGATGTTTACCAGGCACAACCCATCCAATAGTATTTGATATTTGAACAACCTACGGTCAACATGAAAACAATGAAGCATGACTTCTGGAAAGACAATATAAAATGCTTTGAATTACATACTACAATGCACCAAATAGATGAAACATTTATTGCAATTCTGAATAGAATGTGGACAAATAACCAAACACATGATGACTTAACATATATCAATTCAAGGTGCATGTGACCTGCACCAATAGACCCAACATTCCCTTACTTGTTCTACATGAATAGGGATGTGTCAATGCCAGGTACATGTTATCGCTCATGCCTGGTGATGATATCATCATCATTTAAATTGACCTCGACGAAGACAACCATGGAAATGTGCCACGTCATGAGCAGACATTCACTTTGCCTTTGCAACTTTTCCTGAAATTAGACATGCTAGTTGAAATATATGCCTGCAACTATGATTCATAGGATGACTTGGTCAATGGTGTAGATGGAATACTCAAAGGCTATGCCAAAAAAAAAAAATTGATGTCCTCTGGATTAAGTTCCATGAACCGCATATAGGCCACCGAAAAGTAAACAAGTTGGCTTATCTATATAATTCAAACACTGCAAGCGATTGGACACCTATCTTGCGAATATCAAAACCAGAATCAACATCAGCAAAGACAGGTTGACTGAAGATTCGAAAACAATTTCTAATTAAATTTGCATGTGCACGTACAGTCCACAGATCGCAAGGACTAACACTTGATAGTGTTGCATTTGACCCTACTGGAATTCGAATACATGGACTTGTATACACAGCATTGTCCCGTTTCATAAGTATATACTCCTTGTATTTACTAAGTCCTCTTACAAAATATAACTTCAAAGTCAAACACAAAGTTGATATTGAGATGCAATGCCTTAGGACTACCACAAAGTGGCATCTACAGTATGATTACCAATCCATACAAACAAACTCATATGTATCAATTCTCTCACTTAAAACACTTTGTAACGTCCCCGACCATCCATGGAAAGCCACGCAACGCCAGAGAACTCTTACTGTTCTATCTATGGAACATACTGTAACATTTCCCAGCATACAACTGAGCTATGCCACATAATTTTTCTAACTACATGCAATTAAAACATATGCACACACAGAACTCTTGCGGAAGCATTATATATAAAACATATGCATACAAATACATCTATAAACACATAGATTCACACTGAAATTACCGTAAACATACACATGCAGCATATACAAGAAATACCCATAAATATACAAACAATCATAACCATGCATAAATAAACCCATAAAAATGAACATGTAAATAATAATGTAGCATGTAATTTTATCACACAAATGGCACTTATCTTGGTAATAATGTCACCAATTGTGTGCAGACCTTCCATGAACCTCCCAGCCTTAGACCACACTGTTCATCACTCTCAATAGTGAGTCACCCCTGAGTTGGGACTAAACTCCACCCAGGTAAAGGTATTCCTAACCAAGCTAAAGGCTCATGGACAATAGGAAAGACTCCATCATAGGTGCCAACTCAAACTAACAGCCTACAGTCCCTCATTCCCCACATGCATGTCCCACCCAGGAAGTGTGCCCCTTCTCTGCTCAACAGTCCTTTGTCTGCCCCACTTCCTTTCTGGACTTCAACAACAGGTTGGACAGGAAGCCTCAGAGCGTTGTAGCTACAGTTTATCACCTTCGATAAATCAATCCCCAACAATTCTCTCACCCAGAGAATTGCTCATAGCCCTGACAACCCGCTTCTTCAATCCATCTCCCAAGATAACCAGATACATCAACACAAATCGCTATGGATACAGGTCCAGGTACAGTCATGAAGATACAAAGGATAGCTCAATGGGTGTGGATACTCATGGATGATTGATTGGATGTTGAATGAAGGGAGGAATGATGGGAAAGATGATAGGAAATGAACTAAGTCCCAACAATATGTATGAATGTCCCCAACTTGACACTTGTCATATTGGGAGCTACTTTGGCCCACTTGTACCCAACTTTAGAACTTAGGATAAAATAATTATCCATACTTTATGATTTAAGAAATATTAATATAATATTCCTTTTTGGATTAAGCTCCCTAGCTTATCCCCTTTCCTTAACTTAGCCCCTCCCTTTACCTAACTAGTGGAGTTTAGTCCCCCTTCTCTTTTATCGTGGTCGGTCTGTGTGCAACAATGTATTTTATATTAATTATGAGGCATGTACAAAAATAGGCGCACTGGCCTTTAACATCTAGGATCTCTAGCCTAATCAAAACATAAGCATCATATATTATATCAACTGGCTCACCAACCTATAAAACATAGCATAAACAAAAAGGCTCGTTGGTCTCACAATTGTGCGCAGTATCCTAGAATGTGAAAACTTCCTCTTTTTATTGCACACTACATGCATGCAATATGTCATGAAATGTGCATACAAAATGATATCAAAACAACTCACCAACTTAAGTACATTTTCATCTAGATTACAATTGGGCGCAACCTAGGGATATTACACGCACAACCTACAGGCACACATGGATGATATACTCAATGACTATAACACAATGAAATCCAATATTTTGTGCTTACAGGAAACATGCATGACATTATGCATGCAAAACAAGCAATTTCCAAATCACAATTGCATATCGAGTTACATTATACTTGGGGTGATGATATTGGTGAAAAACATGTAACAATTTTGGAGCATATACATTTCAAAGAAAACAATGTTGAGATGGTGTTTGCAAAAGTATTTCTACGTGAATCAGAAATTGCAATACTGAATCTCTATGTTGCTCTGCATGCAACATTATCCAACATATTAAATGTTCCTTCCAATGCATTATACCATTTGCATCTGAACGAAACCATTGTCATTGTAGGATACTTCAATATTGACATTCTACAAAATAATGCCAGAACAAAAGAATTGGAAAACTACATGTGCAAATGCAGTCTTCGCTTTCTTTTGAACAACATAAACCATGTACAAAACGCACTTATTGACCATGTATGGTCAAATGTCCCCATTTCTCAATACAACGTCTTTATCTTAGACACATACTGGTCTGATCACGATACAATTGGTATTGCACTTGAATTATGAGATATACATCAAACATATTGAAAAATCATATTTCTATGTTTCAAAGCATATATGTATAGCTTGTTGCAGAAAACAAAGTTATCCAACTTCTTAGTTTTCCCTAGTTTGTACACATACTAGTCTAATCATGATGCGATTGGTATTGCACTTGAATTATGAAATATACATCAAACATATTGCAAAATCATATTTCTATGTTTCAAAGCATATATGTCTATCTTGTTGCAAAAAAACAAGTTATCCAACTTCTTAGTTTTCCCTTCTTTGTAATTTGTTTTGGACACAAATATTTTTTACACGAATTTTTATATATACACAAACATGGATGAACAAAACAAAAAAAACCGGTACATTCTTCTAACACTATATGGTACGCTATTCCTTTCATTCTATTTTATTTACTCTATGTACATATTCCTTGTTTTTTCTTTACATGTCAACTTATGTTCATGTCCATTTTGTTTTGTACTTATTTTCATAGAAACAAAGAGGAAAATTGGACAAGGTGAAGAACTCTTAACCAGAAATGTAGAAGAATCCATGCAAAGGTGCATACTTCTACCCGTTAACTTATCTTCATGTCAATTGTATTTTCTGTGTTGCTATCTTGAAATAAATAGATTTGTACTCCATTTTTTTTTCATGTGTTCCTACGTATCAACTTGCTTTCATGTCCATTGTGTTCTATGTATTGCTACATTGAAACAAGAACACAGTAATTGAGCATAAGGATGGACCCTTATGTGCCACATCTGAAAAAGCTAGAATACGATGTGTCGCAGCAAATACAATGTGTATGTCTGATACTAACAGGTATGGTTACAAAAAACTCTGATCTGCATACGTTTTCTAATTTTTCCAGCTATATTCCATGGCTGAGAATGTTTTTCCCATAGTTGATGTGTTTCTATCAATTGATAATTATCACACTAAGTGTTGTTCTGTGAGGCATACAATTATTTTCTCTCTTTCTTTTTCCTCTTCTATACTTATCTATTTTCCCTTTTCTTATTCCCCTCTATTATCCATTTCTAGTTCTATACTTAGTTCCATGTCTATGCTCGTGGGTTCCCAGGATGGTGTAGTGAGAAATTCTATGTCCCTCTATATCTTTACATCATGAGTCCAACCGACCATCGTTTTTTTTCATACTTGGCCAATTTTATGGTCGCGGGTTCTTGCGTAGGCACCATCGAACTCTCATGCCTCGTGTTCACAGTATACATCTTACACCCAAAACTTTGGTGATATACAATTCGACTCTAGACTCGAACCCCCAAGCGTCACTCTACCTACAATGACTCCATCTAAATTCTTGCATATAAATGTGCCAATTCATATTTTTTTGCTATTGCTTGTTGACATAGATATAAACAACATCTGTTTTATCTTGAACCAGGGTCTGTTGAGCTCCAGATATATTCCATGGCTGAAAATATTTTTGCCATAGTTGATGTTTTTCTATAGCTTGATAATTATCAGAGTAAGTGTTCTTGTGTGATGCATACAATTCTTTGCTCCCTTTATTTTTCTTATTCTATACTTACCCGTTCTTCCCTTTTCTTCTTTCCTTGTATTATCCATTTATGGTTCTATGCTTAGTCGCATATTTATGCTCATGGGTTCCTAGGGTAGCGAAGTGAGAAATTATACATCCGTCTATATCTTCACATCATGTGTCCGACCGTTTGTCGTTCGTTTCCATACTTAGCCAATTTTATGGCCGCGGGTTCCCGCGTAGGCACTATCGAACTCCCATGCCCCATGTTCGGGTATACATATTGCATCCAAAACTTCGGTTATCTACAATTCAACCCCAGACTCCTCGAACTCGCAAGCCTCACTTTGCCTATAATAAATTTGTCTAACCTCCCTGCCTTTCCATACTTAAGACCAGGTGTTGTTCTATGATGCAAAAAGTTATTTACTCCATTCGTTTTTCTCTTCTATACTTGTCATTTTTTCTAAAGAGAGTAAATACAATGTGCCACATATAAAAAATATGGATTACAATGTGTCGCAACAAATACAATGTGTATGCCTGAGACTAAGAGGTATGCTTACAAAAAAAATTGATTTGCATACGTTGTCCAATTTTTCCAACTATATTCCATGGCTGAGAATGTTTTTCCCATAGTTGATGTGTTTCTATCAATTAATAATTATCATACTAAGTGTTGTTCTGTGAGGCATATAGTTCTCTGCTCCCTCTCTTTTTCCTCTTCTATACTTATATGTTTTCCCTTTTCTTATTCCTTTCTATTATCCGTTTATGGTTCTATACTTAGTCCCATGTCTACGATCGCGGGTTCCCGGGATGGCGGAGTGAGAAATTCGATGTCCCTCTATATATTTACATCATGAGTCCGACTGACTGCCATTCATTTTCATACTTGGCCAATTTTATGGCCACGTGTTCCTGTGTAGGTGCCATAGAACTCTCATGCCCCATGTTTGCGGTATACATCTTGCACCCAAAACTTTGGTGATCTACAATTTGACCCCAGACTCGAACCCCCAAGCCTCACTCTACCTACGATGACTTCGTTTGAATGCTTGCATATAAATGTGCCAAGTCATATATTTTTTCTATTTCTTGTTGACATAGATATAAACAATATCTCTTTTATCTTGAACCAGGGTATGTTGAGCTCCAACTATATTCCATGGCTGAAAATATTTTTCCCATAGTTGATGTGTTTCTATAGCTTGATAATTATCAGAGTAAGTGTTCTTATGTGACGCATACAGTTCTTTGCTCCCTTTATTTTTCCTATTCTATACTTACCCCTTCTTCCCTTTTATTCGTTCCATGTATTATTCATTTCTAGTTCTATGCTTAGTCGCATATTTATGCTCACAGGTTCCTAGGGTGGTGGAGTGAGAAATTCTACATCCATCTATATATTCACCTCACGCRTCTGACCATACRTTGTTTSTTTCCATACTTAGCCAATTTTATGGCCACGGGTTCCCGCGTAGGCACTATTGAMCTCCCATGCCCCGTGTTCGGGTATACATCTTGCACCCAAAACTTTGGTTATCTACAATTCGACRTCAGACTCCTTGAACTCGCAAGCCTCACTCTGCCTATGATAACTCTGTCTGACCGCCCCGCCTTTGCATACTTAAGACCAGCTATTGTTTTGTGATGCATAAAGTTCTTTACTCCCTTTTTTTTCTCTTCTATACTTGTCGCTTTTTCCCTTTTCTTCTTCCCCTCTATTATCCATTTCTACTTCTATACATAGTCGCATGCCTATGCTCGCAGGTTCCCRGGGTTGTGGACTCATAAATTCTATATCCATCTATATCTTCACATCACGAGTCCGACCGACTGTTGTTCATTTCCATACTTAGCCAATTTTATGCCYGTYGGTTCCCAGCTAAGCCCTATGGAACTCTCATGCCCCATAGTCGATGTGTTTCTATCGCTTGATGATTATCAGACAAAGTGTTCTTGTGTCAAGCATAAATTTATTTTCTCCCTTTATTTTTTCCTCTTATATACTTAGTTGCATTTCTATGCTTGCGGGTTCCTGAGTGGCAGACTCACAAATTCTATATCCATCTATATCTTGACATCACGAGTCCAACCGACCGCTTTGTTTCCTTACTTAGCCAATTTAATGGTCGTGGGTTCCCAGGTAGGTGTTATCAAACTCTCATGCACCATGTTCAGAGTATACATCTTGCACCGAAAACTTGGGTGATCTACAATTCGACCATGGACTACTCGAATTCACAATATTGGCTCTACCTACGATGACTCTGTCTGACCGCCCCACCTTTCCATACTTAGTCATTTATTCAAAGCTTCACGAGTTCACAGAATCCCAGGTTCAAAAAACTATCAAAGCATTTTTCACTCCCCTCCATCCCTGCCACCTTTGCCCCTTCCCAATTCACATTAATTATGATTTTACTAGTAACATCCCAACATAGATGTTCGAAACGATTGGCATTAATAAGAGGAAAGCTCGATAACATCTCCCATTAAAATGCATTAATGGGAGAATATTATGGAATCTTATTAGTTTCTTTCTGTCAATCTTGAATTCGCAAAAACATGTTGGTTATTTTAGTTTTCTTAAGGCATCATCATAGCAAGAATGCAATATTGTGTTGGCCCACTATCATCTACAGAGGTGTTGACATGATGTCCCTCTTTAGTATTGTGCATATATTACAGGTTCACATATTTGAGAGTATGCTTGCATATGAAAATGTTGATCCACCCTTCAAATTTGAACATAGTTTGAATTTAGGCCACAAAGAATACTAATAAAATAAAATAATATGAAAATTGTTTAAGTAAATATAAACAAATTATATTCTACCTTGAACCTGATTTTGTCAAGATCTAGATATATTACATAGATGACAATGTTTTTCCTACCTTTCCATACTTTCTCAATTTCCCTGCCATCTTCACACACTTTCCCAATGAAAATTGATTACGCTTTATTAGATTTGAAAAGATTGGCATTAGTGAGCGAAAAATTGGACAACATCTCCCATTAAAATGCATTAAACAAACATATATGGCAGATTATATTACCATCCTCCATTGTTCATTCTAAATACTATCACACAATTATTGCCACGTGTAGCAATACAAACAAATCTTCATCAAAACATTAGATTTTCTCACAGGCACCCCACGTGCACCCCAGTCAACTAAAGTAAGCCATATTTGGATCCATCAACTAAACCTCCCTATTAGCAAATTGGGAGAGGTCAATATTATGGTATCTGATTTTTTATTTTTATTTTGTGTGTGGATCTTGAGCTCAGAAAAATTGTTATTTACTTTAACTTTTTGAAGGAATTGTACCCCTCCTTTCCATACTTAGTCGATTCTTCAACTCTTGTTGTCACAGATCCACGGGTTCCCTGGCTTCCAGGTACCCAAAATTTCTGAAGCAGATTTCGTTGTCATCCATCCCCGCCACCTTCGCACACTTCCCAATGCACATGAATTATGCCTTTATTAGTCACAACTCACCAGAGACATCGAAAAGATTGTCATTAAAAGGTGAAAAGGTCGAGGACATCTCCCATTAAAACAAATTGAACCAAGATTTACTGAAGATTATATTATGATGTTGCAGCATTCATTTTAAATACTATGAGGAGAAAAAGAACGTTGTCATCACCTTATGGCTATAGCTCGACAACATTTCTCTGGCGATACCCTAAATATTTTCAGGTTCGAGGACCAGAGTTTTCAGTGGTCCATAGCTTATGACTACTACTCATCCCCTTCTACCAAGAAGAAATTTATCTCGACATCTAGAATTGCAGGAGAAGATTGCGTCCCCAAATTTTTTTACTTTAAGGAGTTGGTCACGTGCTATGCTGAGAACTATATTCTAAACCAGTGGATTATCCAGTTGGGAAACCATTCCCAAGTCTCCATATCGCCTCAAGTATTTTGAAATATGTACACACTTCCCGACCCAACGCCTACTTTCAAGGGAGAGAATTGCAGACAGTTCTTAAAGAAGCATGGTAATAAATTGGACCTCTTGTCAAAGTTCTTCTAGAACCCAATGGTCGCTCCCCGAGACATGGCCATATTATAGGTTAGTGAATTTAAAAACCCTTTCCGTCAAATTGCATGGATTTTCACGAGGATAACGGGACAAGAAAGTGCAGCCAACATCTCTTGGATCATTCTATATATTTTATATTTTACGGTCAAGGAACAAGACATATTCCATTGGGGAAAGTTGATTTCCATTGAAAAATCCTCCCAATTATTGCAATACACAAGGAAAAAGAAATTATTTGTGTCATCTTATTTAATTTTGGTGGTGGCGAATTGTTGTCCATTCCCTGGACTATATATGTGTAAAAAGTTGAACTGTGAATTTGACCCAGTAACATTCTCGTACCAGATATTATGGAGACATGATGCTTGTCAACATTTTTATAAAGTGTTTAATGATTTTGTTTTAGTTTTTAAAGCATGGATATTTGGAAAGTACTTCCCTCGGTTGTCTGGCCAGCTGACCAACTTCCTGGATAGGAAGGGCACACTAGAAGAAATGGAGAACTATAATGTTATAAGGATTTTTGGGTCTAAACAAAATCCTTGCTTCCTTCCATGTCACATATATGGTACAGTGTTTTTTATTGGAATATCAAGGCAATACATCTATTGGTTGCATTTTTTCCCATGAAAAAAGAAAAATTCAATTCATCTCTCTACCTTGGAAAGTTCGGGATTTCATGCTCAGGAACCACTTCAGCAGTTCTTTCACTGACAGTATCCTGAATGAACTTGGTGCCAATACCAATGATTCACACAAGCATAAATGAAAAAGGCCCGGGTGAAAAAATTTCTCAATCCCCGACCGCCACACCCAAGACCACAAAATCTCAGAGAAGAACTCCAACGGCCTACCCGAGTAACAAATTCACACACAGTTCTTTAGGCGGAGGATTTGATAGGAACCCTCCTTCCAGCAAAATTGAAATTTCTCAAAAACTTCCCGTGAGAAAAAAACGGAAAACAATATTCCAAGAACGGGAGGGACCGAGGGGATAAATTGATATCCACGATATCTCCCTCGAATATATGGAACTAGAAATTGACATTGACAAAGTGTTCCCTAACAACGACCAACTAGAGAGCACTACTCTGCACAATCCTGGGATGGAAATAATTGGCATAGATACATTGGACGAGGAAGAGTCTTTTACATTTCAGAGTGTTGTTTTTGACAACGAATCCAAAAAATTGATTATTGAAAAGAGAGATGTAAAGAATAATAAAGGGAGATATCGTTCAGAGATCAACCTATGCAACATGTGCCCTTCCTAGATCTCCCAGATACATAGAGAAACTGGAGACGCTCTAGAAAACTCTATTAATGACCTTGAAATGGAAAACAATGATAAAGGAGTGAATCAAAGAATTGGAGGCAACTCTAATGCCACTTCCACTGTTTTCTACTCCTTTGGAAATGATTAGGCCCACCGCACATGTGGAAAAGTTAAAAGTCTCAGCAAGCCTTCTCACATCATCCCAAGGCTATGTGGAAAAGAATTTAAACAAAGGAATGGAATTAATAATAGAAGCTTGGGAGATTTTAAAGAATATGGTCTCTTTTGGAATAAGAGCACATGTTTTTCATGAGTATCTACAAACAGATCTCGAGAATAAGCAAGGTTTCTACCTCGATGCAGTTCTATTGTTTGGTGTTAAATTTACTGGTATGACGGAATTCAGAAGAAAACAGGAGGATCTCCCTTCCCTAGATCGAATTGACCAGCTAAAATCATGCTAGAAAGAAAAGGTAAAGAACCTGAATGGTATCGTTCAAGCATGTAGCCAGGCCATATATAGAAGAGACAAATTATTCAAGAAGCTAACTGAGATAGATCTAGCTACCATCACCAATGAAGTCCAAGACCTGAAATTGATATTCAACTCGTTGTTTTTAACCAATAAATCATTTGATTATCAAGTTCATATCTATAAAAGACTGTCATTTGAAAATTTCTATGGAATTCTTGAATATGGTGAAGATGACGTGAAAAACTGGCTAGTCGGTTATGCGATTAAAAACCAATATATTCAAAAAGCATTACACAACCTCTTTATTGATCTAAGGGACTTGGAAAGTGAATTCTTCAATATAAAAATATGGCATGAAATCAATGTGGCGGCCATGAGGAGCTCATCGAAGAATGGTTCAAAAAGGTTGTCAACCAAATTACCAATGAAGGTCAAAGCTGAGGAAATCCATAAAAGGACATCAACGAGAAAATGAGAAGGCATGGGACACCATCATAGTAAGTTGATATTGATCACATTCTTATGCCTTCATCCACTTACTCTAACAAAGCTTTTACCGAGTACTGACAATTTTCTCTTTCTTCTTTCCGAGTCTTGTTGTTTTCCATCGCCGACTTTCTTCTTTATACAAACTTCATTATTGTACATATTTTCTTTGTATTCCACGGTAGTTCCAATCCTAGAAATTCTGGCAAACACATTTTTATTTCACAGAATGTGTATTGAACTATATATTTTTTTACAAATTCCAAGACAACTATTTTTGGGGAAATATTCTCAAATGTATTTTTTGACCCAGTTTATCTGAATATAAGTATTTGAGGTTGTTCTATGGTGATCTTCAATGTTTGGTGTTGTTATTTGAAATTTGTATTTCTTCTTAAAACTAACTCATTTCCCTATACATGTTCTTGTTCTATATTGTGCATATATTGGAGCTTCCTATATTTCAGAATATGCTTCCATATACAAAATGTTAAGTCATATATTTTTTTTCTCTATTGCTTATGGGTTTGACCAAAAAATGTGATCCCAAAACACCCTTCAAATTCGAACATGGTTTACATTTGGACCACAAATAATATATGAAGATACATTAATATGAATACATTTAAAATAAATATAAACAAAATCCCGTTAAACTTGAACCTGACTTTCTCGAACTCCTGGATTGGTCGAGGGTTGACCGGTTAGTGGTCTACTAGATCCTCATCTCCATCTATATATTCACATCATGAACCTAATCAACCACCATCCCTTTCAACACTTATCCAATTATCTCACCATGACATCCCAACTTAACGTTATCGAATACTTAATATTCCTTGTGTTTCGTGATATACATCTTGCACACAACACTTATGTGATATACATTTTTCACCGAACAATCTGTGATACACATTTTTCACCCAACACTTCTGTCATTTACAAATCAACTCCAGACTACTGGAACTCGCAAGCTTCACTATACCCGGGTTCACAAAACTTTCAAAACATTTATCGCTCTCTTCAATCCCAGCCACATTCCCACCATCCTTAATGCACATTAGTTATGATTTTACTAGCGACAACTCAGCGCACAGGTTCGCTTATTGACATTAACAAGCAAAAACCGTATTCAACAATGATTTACAGGAGCCCGAACAACCCCCAAGTTGTCTCTATTATAAATCTTGCACCTAAAACTTTCGTCATCTATAGTTCCTCCATATACATATTGCACCCAAAACTTTAGTTGTCTACAATTTATCCACAAATTCGAATATGGTTTACATTTGGACCACAAATAATCTATTAAGATACATTGGTCACAGGTTCCAAAGTTATCTCATCTCCATCTATGTCATCACATCATCAGTCTGACTGATCGTCGTTCTTCTTATGTCACCTTGTTCTGTTATATACATCTTGCACACAACACTTCCGTGATATACATTTTTCACCCAACACTTCCATGATTTACAGTTCGACCCCAGACTCCTAGAATTCATTGTTCACAAAAGTTTCAAACTATTTATCACTCTCTTATATCCCTGCAACATTCCTACCCTTCCCAATGCACATTCATTATGCTTTTACTAGCGACAACTCATCACACAGTTTCGCTATTCAACTGTGATTTACGGTAATTCGACCAACCGTCGTTTCTTTTCATACCTGGCCAATTCTATGGCTATTGGTCCCCGAGTTGGTGCAACCGAACTCTCATTACCCATGTTCCGTGATATACATCTTGCACCCTAAAATTATGTGATCTACAATTCCATACTTAGCCAACTTTATGGCAGCAACCTTCACTATACCCGGGTTCACAAAATTTCAACCATTTATCGCTCTCTTCAACTCTCGCCACATTCTCGTCCTTCCTAATGCACATTCATTATGATTTTACTAGCAACAACTCAGCACACAGGTTCTCTTATTGGCATTAATAAGCAAAAAATGCATTCAACAACGATTTATAGGAGTCATCTACAATTTCGCGATATACATCTTGCACCAAAAACTTTCATGCTCTACAATTCATCCACAAATTGGAACAGGGTTTACATTTGGACCACAAATAATCTATTAAGATACATTAATACAAATATAATTTAAATAAATATAGACAAAATCTCTTTAAACTTGAACCTGGCTTTATCAAACTCTTGGATTTGTCCTATATCGTCACATCATGAGCCTGACCGACCGTGGTCCCTTTCAACACTTAGACAATTATCTCACTGTGGGGTCGCGAATTAGAGCTATCGAATTCTTATGCCCCCTATTCTATGATATACATGTTTCACACAACACTTCTGTGATATACATTTTCACCCAACACTTCCGTCATTTACAATTCGACCCCGATTCACAAAAAATTCAAACCATTTATCACTCTCTTCAATCCCCGCCGCATTATTGCCCTTACCAATGCACATTCGTTATGATTTTACTAGTGACAACTCAACACACAGGTTTTCTCATTGGAATTAATAAGCAAAAAAGGAATTCAAGTTGCTTTTCATACCTAGCCAATTCTATGGTCATCGATTCTCGGGTTGGCGCAACCGAACTCTCATTCCCCGCGTTTTGTGATATACATCTTGCACCCTAAACTTCCCTGATCTACAATTCCATACTTAGCCAACTTTATGGCCACAACCTTCACTATACCCGGGTTCAAAAAAAATTCAAACCATTTATCGCTCTCTTCAACCCCCGCCACATTCTCGTCCTTCCCAATGCACACTCATTACGATTTTACTAGAAACAGCTCAGCACATAGGTTTTCTTATTGGCATTAATAAGCAAGAAACACATTCAACTGTCATTTACGGGAGTCTGACCCACCGCCATTTCTTTTCATACCTAGCCAATTCTATGGTCGTCGGTTCTCGGGTTGGCATAACCAAACTTTCCTTCCCCTTTTCCGTGATATACATCTTGCACCCAAAACTTCAGTGATCTACAATTCCATAGTTGGCCAACTTTATATCCGTCGATCTCCGTGTTGGCGCTATTATAAATCTTGCACCCAAAACTTCCTCTATCTACAATTCAACATTTATCATTGCCTTCCATCCCCGTTACCTTTGCGCCCTTCAAAATTCACATCGACTATGTTTTTACTAGTGACAACTCAACACACATGTTCGAAAAATATTGGCACTGTTTTTCTTACTGACAAATCACCACGCAAGTTTGAAAGGATTGGCAATGCAAATTAATTATTAAATTACTATTCAATGTAATTTCAGTATACCTTTTAATATTTACAATTTTCTTTATCATTTCATTTCTAAAAAACAGTTGAACATAACTTTTTAATATTTTTTAAACATATATTCTAATTATGGTTTACTTACCATACTGTTAATTTCTGTTCTTTTAACAATATTACTCAACTCTCCCCATTTTCCAAAAATCACCTTATAAGATACTTGGCAGGGACTACACTACCACTCAACACTTGTTCTAAATATTATCCATTAGTAATTATTGATTTATTTTATGTATGATTTTCTATTGAATGGCTTGAAGATGGTTAAGGGTAGATTCCATCATTTTCCTCATCTTCTACCATGTGGGTAGATGCATTAGGATCAAATTCATTTGTGAAATCACTATCCATATAAATGAATTCTTTGAACTAACTATTATATAATTAAACATATTTAGTCGAAAATGTCATCACTCTTCATAATATTCATTTTTTGTTTGGTTAAATAATGACTAATAATGCCCTTAATTATGTTTAGCCAATGGTTTTCATTGCTTAGTTTTTTATATTGGGAAAAGACTCGGCATGGATAGTGATCAATTAAAATTACGCCATTAGAAAAATGCACTCAAAAAATATTTTAAGGGAAATGAAAATATAAGATAATGCTCAATATTTGGTTAGCTTTGTTGATTATCTATTTAACAATGTCACTTAGTTGTATATCTTTCGTATTCGTTAATCTTTTAAATTTTAAATTTTTGTTGTTTTAAAAAATAAAATTACAATTTCTACAAGATGTGGTAGTTATTAATGAGAATTAAAATTTAAAGTATCCCATTATTTTAAAACAAAATTGCAAGTTTTCTAAGAGGTAACCATTAGCATTAAGGATGTCACCATCACTTAAATCAACTATTATTAGCATTAAAGACGTAATCATCACTTTGTCTTTTATTTCTAGTGTGTCCATTACCTGCAGGACTAGTCGGTGGTCTAAGAAACTGCGACCCAGGGGCATCTAAGCCATCAAAATCACTCGGGGATTACACCCGGTAATCCAGGATCTTTTCATCAAGTGACTTATAAAGAATTGCATTAAATGAGAATAAATTAAAGTGCACCATTAAAGAAGGAAAAGCTCAAAAATGAGGAGACATAAGCATCAAATCTGAACACAAAATCTTGATAACGTAGTTTTTCCCTGGTGGACTACGTCTTTGGGTCTTGCTCTCAAATGGGTAGGCTCTTTCATTAACTCGGCAAAAGAATTTGGTAAAATACATAAGTATACCTCATTCTGAAATCAAGCAACAGAAATAATGCTCAGATCAGAAAATAGACAACACCACTAAATTCATGGCTTCGAATTGCCCAAAAATGATTGTCTCCATGCCTCAATCTAACTCTGGCACTCCCAAACCCAAGAAGAAATTTGTCTCGATTTTTGTTCTCTCTGCAACCTGCATTAATGATTGTACTTGCATCATTTTCCATACCGAAATGGTCGCACGGTACACGTGCATCCCTCTGGTGGTTGGGCAGATGCAACATTTAATAATTTTTTTGGGCGTTGGTTACAATGTATAGTCTATGTCTTGTTAGTTAGAGCGGATGTGTTAAGGCGCTTGTGTGGGAGGAGGTTCCGGGGTCAAACCCACGACCTCCCCTTTTGGGCTTTGTATTTGTTACAATATATATATATATTTATAAATATTTGGTTCCACCAGTTTAGAGGTGGCGTTATCTCCATAACCAAACGATTAACGATGGCTAAGTTTGGCATGGTCTGCCACATTTGGCGGACCCGCCAAACTATTTTTTTCCTATTTTTTTCTCATGGGCTATCCTTGGGCATTTCCCACCTGCCATGTGGCAGCCTCTGATTGGGCCACATGATGGCCTCTCACTGGTTCACATTTTCACTTCCCAATTCAACATGCCATGTAACATCCCCAACCACCAACAGGCTGGGAAATGCCACCCCTCAGACACTTTACCTAGCTCTGAAATAGTTTTGTAACGCCCCCGACCACCTATGGCTGGACCACGCTATGCTAGAGAACACTTACATTCTCTCTTAGGAACATACTGTAACATACCCAACTTCTATTATGAGTTATGCCACATAAATTTCTATCTGCATGTGATTTAAACCTATCCACACACAGAAATCTTGCGGAATCATTATATATAAAACGTAGGCATACAAATATATCTATAAATACATAGATTCACATTGAAATCACCGTAAACATAGACATGCATCATATACAGGAAATACCCAAAAAACCTACAGTTATTTATAACCACGCATATGATAAACCCATAAAATAACACGTAGATAACAATGCAACATGTAATTTTATCACACAGTTAACACTTATATTTTTAAGAATATCACCAACTGCATGCAGACCATCCACGGACCTCCCAGACTTAGACCACATTTTTCATCACTCTCAACAGTGAGTCACCCCCGAGACGAGACTAAACTCCACCCGGGAAAAGGGATTCCTAACCAGGCTAAAGGCTCATGGACAACAGGAAAGACTTTGTCCCAGGTGCTCACTCAACTAACAACCTACAATCCCTCATTCCCCACATGTATTTCCCACCCAAGGAAGTGTGCCCCTTGTCTGCTCAACAGTCCCTCAGTTTCCCCACTTCCCTTCTAAGGCTTTAGAAACAGACCGGACAAGAAGTCTTAGAGACCTGTAGTTGCAGTTCATCACCTTCAGGAATTCAATTACTAGAAATTCTCTCACCTAAAGAGAAATTTCTCATGGGCCTAACAACCTACCTCTTCAATATCCCATGGGCCTAACAACCTACTTCTTCAGTCCAGCTCCCCAGCGAACTAGCTACACCAACCTTTGTGGCCATGGATACAAGCTCTGGTATAGTGACAAAAAGTATGGAGGATAACTGACTGCGTGCGTGAAAAATGGTCATGGAATCATCGTTGAATGATGGAAGGAATCATGAAGAAGATGATGGTAAGAATGATGGGGGAATCCGTCCAAATGAGGTAATTCCCAACAATATGTATGCATGTCCCCAACTTTACACTTGTCATGTTGGGAGCTACTTTGGCCCACTTGTCCGCAACTTTAGAACTTAGGATAAAATAATTATCCATACTTTATGATTTAAGAAATATTAATATAATATTCCTTTTTGGCTCAAGATTCCTAGCTTATCCCCTTTC
>ML786473.1:689406-704351 GCA_009831015.1 Picea engelmannii | reverse complement strand
GTCCGCAACTTTAGAACTTAGGATAAAATAATTATCCATACTTTATGATTTAAGAAATATTAATATAATATTCCTTTTTGGCTCAAGATTCCTAGCTTATCCCCTTTCCTTAACTTATCCCCTCCCTTTCCCTAACTAGTGGAGTTTAGTCCCCCATCTCTTTTATCGTGTTTATTCTGCGCAGCGATGTATTTTATATTAAATATGAGACATGTACAAAAACAGGTGCATTGGCTCACCAGCCTATAAAACATATCATATACATAAAGGATCCTGGCTTCAACATTGCACGCACTTAAGATGTTGTGTGCGGTATCCTGGAATGTGCACACATCCTTATTTTACAGTGCAGTACCTACGCGCATTATGCCATGAAAGGTGAATCCAAAATTATATCAAAACAACTCACCAACTTAATTACATTTGTATTTACATTTACAATTTGGTTCAACCTTAGGGATATTACAATCCTCTCCCCTTATTTATGCACTGTCCTCAGTGCATCATGTACCCATGTACAACTAAATTTCAAAAATCCTCAAAAAGATGTGGGTATTCTGCCTGCATTGCATCCTCATGCTCCCAAGTAGCGTCCTCGGGACCGTACCAGATCCATTGGACCTTTACAAGCCCTATGGCTCGATTCCGGAGCCGTTTTATTTTCCAGTCCAGAATGTGCACCGGATGCACTTGAAAAGCGCCTTCTTGCTTCACCTGAATCACATTCCAATCAATAACATGATTAGTATCAGGTATATATTTCTTTAGCAATGATACATGGAATACATTATGAATAGATATAGATGCAGGCAATGCAATCATATAAGCTACTAGACCAATCCTCTCTAGGATTTCAAACGACCCACAATAGCGAGCTACCAACATTGAACAATTTCCCAACTTCGGGGAACTTATTTTGGCTTTCACTTTCAAGAATACATGGTCACCCACTTTAAATTCCCTGTGATTTCTACCCTTATCAGCATAGCTTTTCTTCCTGTCTTGGGAAGCCTTTAAATTTTGTTTTATTTTCAACATTTTCTCTTCCATTTCCCTGAGCAATTCTGGCCCAACCACTGCTCTATATATTGGGTTATCCCAGCTTACTGGTGTGTTTCACTTTCTTCCATAAAGTGCCTCAAATGGGCTCATCTTTAGAGATGCTTGGTACCCATTGTTATAAGCAAAATCTACCAAGTGTAGGTAGTCTTCTCATTTTGATGGTTTATTCATCACATACATCCTCAACATATCCTCAATCACCTAATTCACCCTCTCTATTTTTCCATCTGTTTCTGGATGATGAGTTGTACTAAAATTCAAATTTGTTCCAAATCCATTAAATAATCCCTTCCAAAATTTTGAGGTAATTTTTGGATCTCTTTCCGACACAATCATCTTGGGTATGCCATGTAATCTAGCAATTTCCCTCATATAAACATCAACAATGTTCATTGCCTTGTGAGTGAGCTTAACTGGAATAAAATGGGCAGCTTTAGTAAGCTTATCTGCCACTACCATGATAGAATCATGTTGCTTGTTTTTTTGTGCAGTTTGGTAATGAAATCCATGGTTACAACTTCCCATTTCCACTCGGGAATGGGTAATGGTTGTAGCAAACCATCTAGGTGTCTATGTTGAACATTTACTTTTTGACATTCCAAACATCTGGAAATAAAATCAACAACCTCTTTCTTCATGTCTGGCCAATAATATTGGCTCTTGATAGCTGCAATAGTTTTATGATATCCTGTGTGCCCAGCATAAGGCACATTATGCATTTCTCTCAATATCATATTTTTCATCTCCAGGGAATTTGGTACATAAATTCTGCCCCCGTACATGAGAATTTCATCCTTATCTAGCTTGTATTCTTCAACTTTTTGTTGCAAATTACCTTGCTGTAGTTTTTCCACTAAATCCTTGTATTGTAAATCCAAAAAGACAATGACAAACTTGTCTAAATATTCTCGGAAAACACCATTCATTAAGCACATGAAAATAGCTGGTGCATTTGACAACCCAAATGGGACCACAATGAACTCATAATGACCATACCTTTTCTTGAAAGCGGTCTTGCTGATATCATCCTCTTTAATACTTACATGATGGTATCCTGACCTGAGATATATCTTTGAAAAGATCTTTGCATCCTTCAATTGATCAAAAAGATCATCAATCCTTGGCAGAGGATACTTCTTTTTAATAGTCACTTTATTCAACTGTCTGAAATCAATGCACAATCTTAATGTTTCATATTTCTTATTCACAAACAAGACTGGGCACCCCAAGGTGACACACTTGGGCGTATATACCCCTTCTTCAAAAGCTCTTCAAGTTGCATTTCCAACTCCTTCAGCTCTGGTGTACTCATTCTATAAGGAGTCTTTGACACTGGAGCTGCTCCAGGCATTAGATTTATAGAGAAATCAATGTCCCTCCTTGGGGATAGTCCTAGTACCTCCTTGAACACATCTTCAAAATTTGGCACCTTATCTTTAGGTGTCTCCTCCATATGAGCTGCAAATATTTGACACCATTTTTTGTAACATTTCTTCAGCTGCAATGCTTAAATCTCTCTGATGGTTACTGCCCTGGGAATTCCCTGCACTTTACTTTCATCCAAGAAAGTAAATGCTTTGTTATGACAATCTTGGAGAGCATGATGTTGGTCCAACCAATCCATCCCAATTAGACAGTCATAGGGACCTAAAGGCAAGATGTTCAAATCTGCCTTGGAGTTCAGTCCATTCATGTCCATAAGACATGACTTAACCATCTCATTAAATTTTCTTTTGGCTCTTGTAGCCAATTGCACCAATCAAGATTTCCCATGCTTGCTTCTTGGCAAATGCAAACTTTTTGCCATCTTAAGATATATATAACTATGACTAGATCCTGAATCAATTAAAATAGCAATGGTTTGGTTGTTTATCATACCTTCCACTTCAATCATATGTGACTGATACTTTGCTTGCTTGTTGTCTGGGTCTACATAGATCCTCGATATCTTTCTTCCCATGTCCTCCATTGTTTCAGCTTTTTGTACATTGTGAACAATTCTCCCTTTTTCACTTATCTGAGGACAATCTCTTAACATGTGATCCTCTTTACAACCCCAACATTGAATAGGTGGTTGCCTTGGCCTTTGAATCCCTGTGTCAATCGTTTTGGGTTCTTTAGGAGTTTGTTATCCCTGCGGATTGTTTCTAAAGAATGGTGGCTTAGACCCCTTCTTCCTTTGATCCACCTTGAATTTCTTTTTGTCTTCCCAAGAATTTTGGAAAGTTGGCCTTGATTTCAGCTGATCATATAGACACTTAGCTCTCCTTATGATCTCCTCCAATGTCTTTGGATCATCATATTGTATTTTGTCACTGATGAATGATGGAAATCCACTCAAATACCTTTGAATCTTATCTATCTCATCCTTGATGAAAGAGACATACTTCCGCAGTTCTAAAAACCTTCATATTCATCTATTGTCATACTCCCAAGCTTGATTTCAAAGAACTCTTTAATTTTCTTGTCATAGTATCTGTTAGTCAAGTATTTCTTCTCAAAATACCTCTTAAACTCCCTCCAAGTAACACTTTTCTCTTTAATGTGTTGCACCTGCACAAGTTGATCCCACCACATGGATGCCTTTCCATTGAGTTGATAGATGGAAATTCTACCCTCTACATGAGAAGAATAATTATGCAATTGCAAATACTTTCTCATGCCCAACAACCATGTTTTTGCATCTTCATCCCTCTTGTGCTCATCATCAAATGTAGGAGGTTTGATTTTGTTCATTTCTCCTCATAGCTCATCCACCCCAGACCTCTTGTGATTTCTGACAAGGGATGGACTTGAGTTGCTATATGATCTCTTATTGGAATTCCTTCGGGAGTGGTGGTGATGCCTACTAACACTTCTTGTTTTTCTTTTCTCGTCATGAGACCTGTGATTTCTTGACTTGCTCGAGCCACTCTCCTTATCCAATTTCTTTTCTATTATGTTCAAGCTCTCTAATAATTTCATTTTGAAGTCATCCTGCTGCTCCTTGGCTCTCATAATCCTTTAATTATAAACTTTATGGCTTTGAACATCCTTCTATAACTTTTTAATGGTCTCTGCCATATTCATGTTTTCATTCCTTTCTTCTCCATGTCCATTGGAGTTTGTTCCTTCAATGCTCAAATGGGCATCCATCCCTCTGACTTCATCTTCCTAGTTGTAATTCCCTTGTGCCTCATCCATTAATATGGAATCTAAGATGATCTTGATCTAGTTGTTGTTAACTCTGCAAAATGTGCAGCCAACAAAACTTTGTCAGGCTAACTGTTTCAACAATTCCATGAGCATATGAACCATTCTGGTTCAATAATATATATCAGAATTATTTCTTCTGATTTCCTGGAAATTTGAATGCCTTGATCAATTTTCTGGGTGGATAATTATAATCCACTATCCAAGACCTTTCCGACGCCTGCTCACATACTCAATTCTGAGTCTTGAGAAAAAGTTATGGCTCCATGGAGCTAGTTGGGTCTTATAATTTACCCTTCACTATTTATGTTGTATCTTTCTCATTAAAAGCTTTGTTTGATGAACAGTTTACACCATTAGAAAGATCTATCTGAGCTCTTTTATTTGAGCTACAGAGACAAAGTGTGCCTTGGCTCACTCTATTCTTGTGGTTTTTGAGTTGCTAAAAAACGCTCTTAAGGTCCTCAAAAACACTCTGCAAAAAGGTGACATTCAAACGATATAAAACGTCGTGGAAACTCATTGGTTTATGTTGTTCTTCACCCTTCAAACAAATTCGTGTGCACATATTTATATCTTTGCACCCATATTTTCCAAGTGTTGCAACCTCACAAGATAAATCGTGCTTTGTGCACTTTAAAACCATTGTGTATCACTCCTTTGTCGCGCCAATAACTTGCGCGCACTTTTGTGTCGCGCGTCAATATCTACCGCGTGCATTTTTTGGTTCTTTCATTATTATAGGTTGTGTGCAGTTTTTGTATCACGTACTAATATTCCACATCCATTTCTCTCTATGCATTGCACCATGCCAAAGTTTATTATTCCCCCACCGCGCATCAATACTCTGGGCGCTCTATACTAAACTGTCGCGCGACAACACATACCCATATTGCACGCGTGCCAAACAAACTCCTTTGTGCTTTTCCAATACTGCATACACCCTGTGTGCCATTATTATGTGTGTGCACACCACGCGCACCTTCTTATGTGTGTGCACTCCACGTAATGCTAAATTTAGTGTGTGCACCCGCACACCAATAATTTTTCGCGTGGCGTCAAAATTTAATGCGGACATCAACACGCCAATACCTTGTCGCGCAGTGCCAAATTTTACCTATCCCAAGCCTTACACTGCGCCACATGAATTTTGTTTTTGGTGCACCCAACTGCACACATTATCTTTATGCGCATCGATTCCTCGTAAATTCCACTACAGAAATTGGGGCTTTTTCCTAACTTTTTCCCAATTTACCATAGATGCTCTACAAATTGAAATTTGGCCACTTTGAAATAACTCTTCTGTGAAATTTCGCATCAACACAACTTGCTCGGCCCATCCAGGCTTAGTGTTGAAAACTGAAGCTTTGATACAAATTTGTAACATCCCCAGCCACCAACAGGCCGGGAAATGCCACCCCTCAGACGCTTTACTTAACTCTAAAACCATTTTGTAACGTCCCCGACCACCCATGGCCAGACAATGCTACACCAAAGAACACTTACGTTCTCTCTTAGGAACATATTGTGACATACTCATCTTCTATTCTGAGTTATGCCACATAAATTTCTATTTGCATGTGATTAAAACCTATCCGCACACAGAACGCTTGCGGAAGCATTATATATAAAACATAGGCATACAAATATATCTATAAATACACAAATTCACACTGAAATCACCGTAAACATAGACATGCAACATATACAGGAAATACCCAAAAAACCTATAGTTAGTTATAACCACGCATATGATAAACCCATAAAATAACACATAGATAACAATGCAACATGTAATTTTATCACATAGTTAACACTTATATTTTTAAGAATATCACGAACTACGTATAGACCGTCCACGAACCTCCCATCCTTGGACCACACTGTTCATCACTCTCAACAATGAGTCACCCCCGATCTGGGACTAAACTCCACCCGGGCAAAGGGATTCCTGACCAGGCTAAAGGCTCATGGACAACAGGAAAGACTCTATCCCAGGTGCTCACTCAACTAAAAGCCTATAGTTCCTCATTCCCCACATGCATATCCAACCCAAGGAAGTGTTCCCCTTCTCTGCTCAACAGTCCCTCGACTACCCCACTTCCCTTCCAGGGCTTCAGCAACAGGTCGGACAAGAAGTCTAGAAGCCATGTAGCTGCAATTCAACACTTCAAGAAGTCAATTCCCATCAATTCTCTCACCCAGAGAGAAATTTCTCACGGTCCTGACAACCCACCTCTTCAATATCCCATGGGCCTGACAACCTGCTTCTTTAGTCCAGCTCCCCAACTAACCATCTACACCAACCTTTGTGGCCATGGATACAAGCTCTGGTATAGTGACAGAAAGTATGGAAGATAATTGACTGCATGCATGAAAAATGGTCATGGAATCATGGTTGAATGATGGAAGGAATCATGGAGAAGATGATGGTAATAATGATGGGGGAATCCATCCAAATGAGTTAAGTCCCAAAAATATGTATGCATGTCCCCAACTTGACACTTGTCGTGTTGGGAGCTACTTTGGCCCACTTGTCCGCAACTTTAGAACTTAGGATAAAATAATTATCCATACTTTATGATTTAAGAAATATTAATATAATATTCCTTTTTGGCTCAAGCTTCCTATCTTAGCCCCTTTCCTTAACTTGGCCCCTCCCTTTCCCTAACTAGTGGAGTTTAGTCCCCCATCTCTTTTATCGTGGTCGGTCTGCACACAACGATATATTTTATATTAAATATGAGACATGTACAAAAACATACGCACTGGCCTTTAACATCTAGGCTCTCCGACCTAATAAAAACATAAGCATCCTAGCTTATAATAAATGGCTCACCAGCCTATAAAACATATCATATACATAAAGGCTCCCTGGCCTCAACATCATGCACACTTAAGATGTTGTGCGCGGTATCCTGGAATGTGCACACATCCTTATTTTAATGTGCAGTACCTGCGCGCATTATGCCATGAAAGGTGCATCCAAAATTATATCAAAACAACTCACTAGTTTAAGTACATTTGTATTTACATTTACAATTGGGTTCAGCCTTAGGGATATTACATGCCATGTCAACATGCCACATCATCATACAGACTGTACGGACTACCACGTGGCATGATCCGATTAGTCCATGGATCGGTCCAAAAATGTCAAAACCAGGTGACACGTGGGAGCCTCTAGTGCTTCCACGTCATAATCATGATGTCAGCATGCCATGTGTCACTTTCCTGCTCCTGCCACGTGTAATGTATGGATTTTGATGTCATCTGTATGGATGCTTACTCATCCCCTGTTGACTAGGCTAGGTTGACCAAACTTTGACCGTGAATATATTTCAATCTGTAACTCTATTTGACAAGACGTTTATGCCATTAGAAATATTGTGACGCGCTCTTCACGATCATTTCATTTTCACTGAGTTTTGGGAACTTTTAATTTTTTCCCTTTCTTTGTAAGTTGAATCCATTATGAGTGTCCTAAGTTGCCTCTGTGATTTCTGAGTTGTTCTTAGCCTTCTCTAGATCCTTTTTGGATCACACCTTCCCACTGAGAGATTTTTGTACCACCAAAAGATTTCATCAATCAACAGGTAAGTGAGGGAAGATTCCCCTCACTTTGTCCCTCTCTATCCACTTTTCCTTGCTTGGATGTGTGCCTTTTAATCCTACTCAAAGATAATCAACATCACCCCTGTGTGAAGTCCTCGTCCTCCTGTCTAGGATGATATCTTCCTGTAACTCATCCAAGTACTTAGGTGAAAACCCATCAACTAAAGGTATTGAAACTTGTTCATCTTGATCCATGATCATGGGAGGCTCAAAAAATTTCAAGTTCTCAATGTTCACAACTGAGTAAATTGGCATGTAAGGTAGAAGATCCAAACGAAAAGGATTGGTACCACTTTTCTCCAAGATAGGGAAGGGTCCATAATGAATGGGCTTGAGTTTCTTTCCTTCACCCTTCAATCTCTTCTTGTTGATGTGAAGTCGTACCCGGTCTTCAACCTGGAACCGATGATCAACCATGTGTTTTTCATGCCGATCTTTATAATGTTCTTGACTTTTATCCAACTATTATTTGACTGCCTGGTGTATCTGTTGGATACTCTGGATGAACTTGTGGGCTCTATCCTCTGTTCCTTCTTCATTGACTTCAGCATCTCTCCCATACATCAATTCTAATGGAACCTTTGGTAGGTACCCAAAACATGTCTCAAAAGGTGAACTTTGAGTGGATGAATGTAAATATCTGTTGTAATCATGTTGTACATAGGGTATCTGTTCATCCCATAACTTGGGATGCTTGTTGTAGTAGCCTTGAAGAAAAAGTACCACTGTTCGGCTTACCACTTTTGTTTGTCTGTCAGTATGTGGATGGAAAGCAATGCTCCTCTTCAATTTGGTGTTCATCATCCTCCACAAGCTAGTCCAAAATTCCCCAAGTAATCGAGTATCTCGATCCAAGACAATGGATGTGGGTAACCTAAAGTGAATCCAAAGTGAACCCAAACATACTAAAAGAAGATATTAGTAGTCTTCTCAGCAGTGATCTTCTTTTTACATGGCATCAAGATACACATATTTTTGAACCTATCCACTACAACATACAAATAGTCATGACCCCCTTTGGTCATTGGTAAACCCCCAAAAAATCCATGGAGATACGTTCCCATGGATGAGATGGAACAGGAAGTGGTGAGTATAGCCTCATTTTTCTATTAGTGGGCTTACAAGTAGAACACATCACACTCCTCATTACATACTTAGTTACAATTTCTTTCATTTGAGGCCAGTAACAAAACCTCTGCAAATGAGCCATAGTTTTTCCTACCCCAAAATTCCCAAACACAAAAGAAGTGTGAGCTTCTCATATTACATGGACTCGTTCACTTGTAGGAATACATAGCTTTCCAAGATGGTAGAGTAGTTTTCCCTACAGACAATAGTTCCCTACCTGTGCACCAAGGGTTAGCTTCTCATATACTTCTTTAAAATCTTCATCGATGGCATATTGTTCTACATAGCTTTCATGAGAAAAAGAAGTATTCTTCAAAATAATAGAAGAAGCAATAGGAGGTCTAGAAAGCATATCGGCTACCTTGTTACCCATACCCTTTTTGTACTTAATGACCAAATGAAGTTGTTGTAGAAAACCCATCCATTTGTAGTGTCGATATTGTTGCAATTTGGTTTGTGCCTAGAGATATTGTAAGGGCTAGTGATTTGTATGTATGATTGTTTCCTTCCCTAACAAGTAGTGCTTCCATTTCTTTCCGTTCTAGACTAATGCATACAACTCTTTATCATATGTGGGATAGTTAACAACAACTTGGTTAAAATTTTCAGAGTGGTAATAGATAGGCTTATGGTATTACATCAATACTGCACCCATGGCATATCCACTGACATCTATCTCGATTTCAAAAGTTTGTTGAAGATTCGGCAGTTCTAATACTGGTGCGGTACTGATCTTCTTCTTCAAAGTGTTGAAAGATTTTTGTTTCTTTCATTCCCACTGAAAAAAAAATTTCACACTGGTTAAGGCATGAAAAGGAGATACTAAAAAGGAGAAGTTGGAAATGAACCTCCTCCAATATTGGACTGCACCTAAGAATCTTCGGACTTCGGTTACACTTTTTGGCTCGGGAAAATTTACAATTACATCAATTTTTTAAGGATCAATTTTTAATTGTCCTCCTCCTACAATATGACCTAAGTACACAAGTGCAGCCTTGCCAAATTCATATTTAGACCATTTTACATACATATTTTCCCTTTGCAAAATATCCAATACTTTTTTTGCATTCCTCACATGTTCATCCAAAGTCCCGCTAAAAATAAGAATGTCGTCTAAATATACAATCACAAAGTCATCTAGGAAATTTTTTAATACATCATTCATCACACTCGTGAAAGTTGTCGGAGCATTACAAACCCAAACGACATAACTAACCACTCAAACAATCCTTGTTTGGTTTTAAAGGCATTTTTCCATGCATCATGTTTTGCGACCCTGATTTGATGATATCCACTGCGCAAATCCAACTTAGTGAAATAAACAACATTCTTCAATTGATCAAGTAAATCATCTATATGAGGAAGAGGGTATCAATTTTTCACTATGATTTTATTTAAGGCCTGGTAATCAACACACATTCTCCATGTGCCATCCTTCTTTGGCACCATCGTGATCGGAGAACCACAAGGAGAAGAATTGGGCCTGATGACCCCTTGATCCAATAAGACATGTACCTGCTTCTTGATCTCTGTCATATCCACAACTGACATCATGTACATTCCCACATTAGGAAGAGAAGAATCATGTTGAATATGTATCTCATGTTAGATTTCCCTCTTAAGAGGTAATCCATCTAGTTCCTGAAAAATATCATCATACTTAGAAACAATATCAATTAATTCATTTTTATGAGATGGATCACATCCTTGGAAAGCGTCGAATGTCCCGCATATTTCTCTCTTACAACCATGAGTACATATCTCTTATTAGTGTTTATGAGTCTTTTCATTTTTCCTACACTAACAAGTGTTGTATTTATCCTCATGTTGTGAGCTCTAACAATATATTTCACTCCCCCTTTAGTAAGGTGGTATTTTTTCTCATGACGAAAGAAGATTATGTTTCTATCATAAAGATAAGTACTTCCCAACACTATGCCACATATATCAAGTGGTACAACATCCAAATCCACTTCATCAATCAACTATGAAGCAATAGAAAATATGACCCTACATTGTTTAGTGACATTAATTTTTTCTTTATCACATACCCAACCAAGAGGATAAGGCTTCAGATGCGGTTTCATTTCAAGACCCATATTCTTGACAAGTGCTTCAAATATTAAGTTTACTTGGGAACCTGGATCAAACAATGTATCTATCTTAGTGGGTTTAGATACAACCCTTATGTGAAATAATTCATTCCTCTTTCATTCATCAACATGATATTCATTATTGGAACTTGAACTAGCATGAAGGGAATATTTACCTTGTACTCCAACCATTGTGATCTTTCCTTCATCTCCTAAATCAGAACCAAGATCTTGTTGCACTGTAGCAACATTTATTTTCTTCCCCTTTCCAAAGAACTATTTCGGTTTATTTTTTGGATGCAATTTCCAACAGTGTTCTTCATCGTGACCGCTTTTCTTGCAATGAGTGCAAGATGGATTTCCTCCTCTTATTATTGTGATGATATTCATGTCCTTCCTTTTAAACTTCTTAAAAGTTTTATGTAGGAGATTGGACGGTTTCTTCATGGGATCTTCTTGAACATGTTTCCCCCTATTCTCAAGGTGAGTGACTTGTACACAAATTTTTTCAAGACTAGTGGGGTTAAATAAGAGAAAATTATGACTAATATAACTGTGCAGTGCACCAATATACTTCATTAAAGTTTCATAAGAATCCAAAGGAATGTTCAATGCAAGATATTTGTTCCTAAATTCTTCTGTAAAACTTTGTACAGTTTGACCTTTACTCTACCTTAAAGTTTGTCATTCCATCATTGCTTTATGTAAATACCCTAATGGATAAAATTTCTTCCTTATCGTTGATCTAAATTCCGACCATGAGGAAATAATATTACCACACTTACTTTTGTCTTGAAGCTTGCTCTCCCACTATATGAGAGCGATGCCTTCCAACCGAAGAGAAGCCAGTTGCACTTTAACTTATTCTTCATCAATATGTTGAACATGACAATACACTTCAACCTGTCGGATCCAATTATCTAGCTTTTCAGGATTAGCATCTCCATTAAAAATAGGTAAAGAAAATTTTACATCAAGCTTCAATAATGGTTTCTTAAAAGATAATTTATGGCCAGAATGATGAGAATGATGAGAATGCTCAGAGGAAGAAGAACTAGAACTCGAAGGTGAATACAAAGGCTCAGGAGGGTCTCCTCCAGCCCCTTTGTTTACGAAAGCATCATCATTTGCATGTGTTTCCTTTTCCTTCCCTTTCTTCTTCATCCTCTTCTCGTAATCTCCATGCATTCGTTCAACCATTTATGACATGTGATAAAATACCATGTGAAATTTTTTCTCATGTTCATCACTCTTGTCCTCTTCTGCCATTTTCTTTCTTTGGGATAAATAGCCAACTTCGGGATTGAAACTATTAAGAGTTCCTTCACCCTGCTTATGTTTGTCCCTAGTAAGCATTCACACTCAATAATTCAAGTCAAAGACTATTGCTCTAATACCAACATGATCCCAGATCTTTTCATCGAGTGACTTATAAAGAATTGCATTAAAAGAGCATAAATTAAAGTGCACCATTAAAGAAGGAAAAGCTCAAAAATGAAGAGACATAAGAATCAAATATGAACACAAAAAATTGATAACGGAGTTCATCCCTGGTGGACTACATCTCTAGGTCCTTCTCTCAAATGGGTAGGCTATTTCATTAACTCATCAAAATAATTTGGTAAAATACATAAGTATACTTCATTTTGAAATCAAGTTGTAGAAATGATGCTCATATTAGAAAACAGACAGCACCACTGAATTCGTGGCATCGAATTACCCAAAAATTATTGTCGCCATGCCTCGATTCGACTCTAGCACTCTCAGGCTCAAGAAGAAATATGTCTCGATTTTTGTGCCCTCTGCAACTTGCATTAATGATTGTACTTGCATCATTTTCCATACCAAAATGATTGTACTGTATGCGCGCCTCTCTTTCGTGGTTGGGAAGATGCAACATTTTATAATTTTTTTTAGCGTTGGTTACAATGTATAGTCCACGGCCTGTTGGTTATGGAGAATATGTTAAGGCACTTGTGTGGGAGGAGGTTCTGAGGTCAAACCTGCGACATCCCCTTTTGGGATTTTTATTTTTTACAATATATATATTTACACATAGGTGGTTCCTCCGGTTTAGCAGTGGCGCTATCTCCATAACCAAACGATTAACAATGGCTAATTTTGGCATATTCCGCCACATTTGGTGGACCCACCAAACTAATTTTTTTCAATTTTTTTCTCACGGGCCATCCTTGGGAATTTCCCGCCTACCACATGGTAGCCTCTAATTGGGCCACATGGTGGCCTCTCACTGGTCCACATTTCCACCTGCCAAGTTGTTGGCAGCAGGACAAAGTGGAAATAAGGATGATCGTGGGGAAAGAAAGTGTGCAGAGAGTGAAGCAACAGCTGAAAGGAAACACAGCACACGTGCATACAAGAAATCATGCACAAGGAAAGCGACAGCTGGAAGGAAGAACAACACATGCACATGAGATGAAGACCTAACATGAGTAGGGTTAGGGTTTTGGTAATGTATTGTAATGGCTGAAGAGACAAATATGTAAAAATACCGATACTAAGGTATTATAGAGGGTTCATGGATTTTGTAGTTGTTTCGACTTAGTTAGTAATCGAGTTTACATTTTTCTATATGATTTATAAGCTATTGAGCTAGAGGATATAAGAGAAGGTAGATCTTGAGGATTAGATCGTAGGCTTAGGAGCCTGGTGCAATCTAGTTCACCTCATATAGATCTTACCCATCTGAGGATAGTTGTAAGCACAAAACATTGTAGATGCAGAACTATCATAATAAAAGAGCCAAGAGCCAAATCTTTATGAATGTAACCCAGGAGGGGGTGAACCACGGTAATATCTATGTATTGTGATGAATACATGCATATATTTATACTATTTTCAGTAGTTATTTGGTGTGCTTACTGAATGAATGAGTGATTATATTGCTTGTGTTAATGTTGTTGCGATATTGAGGGAATAAGCTATGAGATTTAGGGCACAATCATGAATAAAAATAGGTTTCATTTTCCATTTTTAATAATGGTTCAATGGTTGAGATATCATATCTCATACTCAATCCTAGGTTGTAAACACCTGAGTCTTGCAACCACCCATTAAAGTTATCTCGGGTGAGACTGCGCAACGCATTCTGTGTGTTGTGTTGCCTTCTGGTTTACCAGGAGGGCCAATAGTTTTAGAGGCTTTGTTGGAAACCCGAAAGACATGAACCCTGGGTCAATAACTCAAAAATTATAGAAGAAGAGATAACCAACAAATTGTTTCATTTTCGTTGGTAGGAACTGTTATCTCCTAAAATTACACTGCTAAGTTTTCAAATTTTAGGTGATAGGAATGAGTCAAAACAATTTGTTTCTAAATTTTTTAGAGTACATTAGATGGTCTATTTTTGAAGTCTAAAGTCAAAAGAATCATCACTTCAGGTCTTGGATTTCGAATTTTGAAATCATAGGTTACGGTGGTTAAAGGGTCTATCAAATGACTTTTTAAACACCAAAAGTCGACCTTTCCGGTGGATAAGAGGCATCTAGCAAAAGTCCCATAATCATCGAAATCATTTCCATGTTCAATTTTAAAAAACCCTCGTGCTTTCGCACCAGCCAGATGTCAAGCCTAAGATTATGTATCAAAGCGCATATGCCTTAATTTACCAACGTCCCAGAACCAAATCCTATATCCACGAGTCTTAGCTAACTCACAAGTACTAGACATGCCCAATTCTCATAATAAGCTACAAGCCAACGCTTATGACAGGTAAATACATCAAGCTATGTGCTAACTAAGTCAAAGCCACCATCCAAGTCATGTCCACATGTCAATTCATATCCTTTAACCAACAGATAAACCGAGTCCACCTGCCACTCATTCGATCTAGAG
>ML786473.1:672234-682384 GCA_009831015.1 Picea engelmannii | reverse complement strand
CTTTCGGTAGATAATTTAATCAACAGCTTTCTAGGTTAACCACCGAAAGCATGTCACTGCCAGAATGATCGAATTTTTGCACATATCGAGGTTTTTCTGATCCAAATCATTTGAAAACACTCATGATGGATAGATGATGAATTATGTATTTAGTTTTAAGATTCATTTTTGGAATATAAGGATTAGAAAAGGTGGCCAAGTTGGTTTTGGCACCTATTTTGGTGGAAACAAGTTGGATTTTTTGCTCATCTAAGCCAATTCGAATTGTATCTCTTGGGAGAGTCATCAGCTAGCCTTGGGAGGCTATCCTACACTACATCAGCATTCAACAAGAGACGAACACCATGAAATATGGGATTGACCTCATTTTTTGGGATCATCCCACATCTTTTGCAATCAAATTTTGATTTACTATTTTTAGCTTATTTGATCCATGTTTTCAGGATCTCAGAACTACTTTGTAAATCTATAAAGCTTAGGATAGAATATGAACCAAGGGTTCGATTTTGAGCTCTAGATGCTATTGTTTTGTAACAAGACACTTTCTTTAATATATCATCCAGCAAGCTTCTTTCTTTGTTAGTGTAAGACCTTCTTTTATCTATCTCTATGCTTATGAGTGGAATTAATTCTTTTGTCTCTGTTTAATGACCCTAGTAACTGTCATCTTACTTTTGGTTATTAAGCAAGAATCACAAGCATCCTTGGCTAGTTTGTTGACCCATAATATATATATGGTGTTATATATGTTCTGGTTGATTGATTAGTTTTCTCATCCACCTGTTATTCAAACCTATCTGACAATAGCTCTTGAAGGCCTTGTGTTGCATGATTATAGTTAAGACTGTCTTGATAATATAACTCAGAGTTTCAGATGTTCATCTTGATCCAAAACCCCAACACATTATTGAGAAAATAGTTCCTAAAAAGATTGATTTACCAGGCATCTCTGACTTACATCCTAGGAGAGTTTCCTGGAGTAATAACAAATTGGCGTCGTTGCTGAGGAGCGGAGGATGAAGCAAGCTTCCCTGGGAGACAACACAGTTTCAGCTTTTGATGATAGACAAAGGCTGAGAATTATATTGGTTGTAAACATCTATCTGGAGACTCCACGTTCAAAGACTCCATTGGGGAGGATCCTGTTGATAAAAGATGAAGAGGCTCAGATCAAAATCCAGGTATCAGTTCATTGGTTTGCTTCATGAACTGTTGTTGTTCTTCATTACCTCTTTCATTATTTTCCCTTCGCATGTAAAAAGAATTATTTTCTGTTTTGTATATTCAGAAAATCATCATCCTTCTTGTATATATTTGTCTTTAGAAGAGGAAATCCTGCAGCCCTACATTGTAGATGTAGATTCAGTGGCTTTACCTCAGCTCATTCACAAAGATGACCATTGTATTTCTCTTCCTTTAGAATTTGATCAGCCATGTGACCTTGAAAAGATAGAAATTGTTTCAGATCCTGTCCAGATCTCAGCCTCTCTTGTCATAATTTCTGAACCTTGTCATGAACTCGTTAACTCTCATGATCATCCCACAGCTTTTCAAGTTAAGATCCGGATGAAGATGTTCAAACCTTTAAAGCTGCCCATTCTTCTTCATCCTTATCCCGATGACTGTTATGAATATCTCCCTTTGTTTTCCGGAGAGAATCAAGCTTCAGATGAGAGACACGCAGAATCCTTTTTGGATTTTGTTGATCATTTTTCAATTGCGCACAAAGATGTGATCATGACAATGTTTTCGAAATCTTTGATCAAAGATGCTGCTACATGGTTTAAAAGTCTAAGAACTAATTCAATTGGCTCTTGGACCGAGTTCTCTAATGCTTTTCTGAAGTATTGGGGCAATTACAAATCTTTAGAGTCATACCTTGTTGATTTCTACGCTTTGAAACGAGAGCAGGATGAAGCCTTTCCTGTTTTCAATAGAAGGTTTTACCATGTTTATTATGACATCCCATTGGAGATTCGGCCTACTGAGATTGTTTCCATGGTATATTATCTTATGGATCAGCATAATGAACTTGTCCTTATTTTGCTAGAAAGGAAATCTTCATCATTAGGGAACTTGTTTGAAGACGCTCAAGAAGTGGAGGAGAATATCTGTGCTTCCAGGAGGATCTGACAGCGGGTTGACATTGACAATCTTCTTGCACATGAGAAAAAACAATGTCAGTATGGTTCAGATTCTAAGCAGGAAGGTAATGAGTATGAAGCAGATTTAGAACAACAGAAAGCATACGAGCTTATTTCAGATTCAGATCTGAATTCGTCAACATTGGTATAATGTTCTAGAGACAAGGAACAAGAAGGTGATCAGTTTTCCAGCAAAGGAACAACCATGGTTGAGCAGGAGAGAAAAGAGGTTGGAGCAGATTTGGGACAGCAGCCAACACGTAAGTTCAATTCAGTTTCAGGGTCAGATTTTTCAATGTTCGTTGAGTATTCCAGAGACAGGTATGCTTGTGAAGCTTATGATCAATTTTTATATCAAGAAGAGCCTATGATGACTGATGATTGCATAATAAATTATATGTTCTCAGTTGAGCCTAATCCATGTTATGGAAATCCTATTTTGGTATCCTCTTGTCAGCATTATTTTGATAATGAAATTGTAGTTTTTGGTGATCATGAGTTGATCTCAAAAGGAAAAGAAGATGATCATTCTTCTTGTAGAGGAATAGTCATGGCTGAGCAAGAGGTTACCATGGACATGCAACTTTTTCCCGAGAAGCAGCGTGTTTCTTATTTTATTTTCAAGGATCCAGTAGAAGTTTTCATGGATCTATACTTTTCAGAAAACCTGAAGAGTTCAGATTTCCTTAGTTTGCAAATGTTCATGGGCGACAGTTTCGGATTTGCGACAAATGCTAAGGGAAGCCATCAAATTTCAGATGTGCAGACATAGGGGAATTGCAGCAAATATGGAGAAGAAGGTGAGGAGCTGAAAAGTCCAGAGCAGCAGTCCATCCTACATTTTTCTCCGGCAAGGGTTGAGCAACCTACTTTCAACAATGAGATCAGTAAAGGCAGCTTTCAACATCATTTCAATTTATAGTTAGATCAGGAGCTCAAAGAGGTTTTGTTTTATGATTTTGAATACCCTATTGCTGACTTTTTGGATTCTATCAGCAGCCTAGATGTTAAGATATTTTTGTCAGAAGGAAACTGTCTTAATCATTTGCTCAAACCGCTTTTTTGTATGATATGGCCTTCATTACTTTTCGGGTCAAGATCTATCATGGTGACTGTAAGTCAGTTTCTGACATGGCTTCATTGGAAGCTTGATTTCACTTGATAAGAGGCAGTACAGTTGGTTAGCGTAGGAGTAGGTTGAAGAATAAGCTTTTCATATGAGCACGTAGATTGTTTTCAGTTTTCTTAAATAAACATGCAGATTACAGGCAGGCTACAAGTTTTCAGGCTACAGGTTTGCTGAAGAACAATTGCACAGTTAAATGACTCCCTTCCAAAGGTAGCTAGATGACTCCATGCCTAATCCCACAAGGGAATAGTAGGAGGGAATTATGTAGGTAAAGCTATCATGCAGAAGGTATTGCACGCAGGACTTTGGTGTCCAACGATTCACAGAGATTCAAAGGAATATTGTCAAACATGCGATGTTTTCCAAAGGGTAGCCAAACCCAATAGAAGGGACGAGATGCCATTACGATCACAAGTAACATTACAAGCATTTGACAAGTGGGAAATAGATTTTTTGGGATGAATCAACCCACCAGCAAAAAGAATAGGAGAAAGGTGCATTATCACCACGATGGAATACTTAACAAGATGGGCGGAAGCCACACCAGTGAAGGATTGCAGTGCAGAAATAGCAGTGCACTTTCTATTTAAACAAGTCATTACTATATTTAGGTGCCCGAGAAATTTGATGAGTGACTAAGGAACTCACTTCATAAATAGTACCATCAACGCTATGACTGAAGAATTTGAATTCCATCACCAAAAGAGCACACTGTATCATCTGCAAGCAAATGGAACAGTGGAAGCCTTCAACACAATTCTGGAGAACGCGCTGACAAATATTTACAACATCAACAAGGATGATTAGGACCTCAAAGTACCAGTAGTATTATGGTCATACGGGACTACGTGCAAAAAATTGACAGGGCACATGCCCTTTAAATTGGTTTATGACCAAGAAGCAGTGGTGTCAGTAGAATTTTTAGTACCAAGCTTGCGCATAGTAGCGATCACACAAATGACAGAACGAGGAGCAGTACAAGAGAGACTGAATCAATTACTAACCATAGAGGAATATCGAATCTTGGTAGGATCCACCAACAAGTTGAGAAAGCAAGAGACAAATCTTGGTGCGATAGACACATCAAGAAGAAAACGTTCAAGGAAGGAGATCTAGTACTAATGTATGACAGCAAATAGTTTCATCACCCAGGAAAGCTCAGAATGCATTGGTTAGGACCATATGAAGTAAAATCTGTCATAGATGGAGGAGTTGTACAGTTAAGATATTTATCAAGCACAGAACTCAGAGGGATGATCAATGGGAGTCGACTGAAGCTATACAAGGATAGTCGACCACCCACCTTGCAGTAATATATATATATATATATATAGTAAAAAGGAACCAAAGAGGGCACAGGGCGCTAGAGGCGGAAAGGCCACACAAAGTTAGAAACACAAACTCGGTGAGGAGAAATACAACAGTCACATCCAAAGGGAAACAAGGGGTAAAATCAGAGTCAGAAAAAGCAGGACAACAAGAAAACACTAGGTGGAATTAAAGGACGGCGAGGACCAATGGGATGCCACATTAATCATGCCAACAAAAAATAGCACAGCAGGAGTAATGGAAAGTACAAAACCACCAAAGATTCATTGAACCAATAATCAAGGTACATTAAACCCATAATCAAGGAAGCGTCCTCGACAAGCTTCATGGGAAATCCATACAACACACAGGATAGGGAGCCAATAGTCTATTCACGAAAAGAGAATAGACACAGAGCAACAGAGGCTAAAGAGCACAGTGTGAGTTCACAGAGATCACAGAGACCGTTCAAATCCAGCAGACACTTGACAGTCACCACCATGGAACTGCCTAAGAAAGCAGAAGCGAGCCAAACTGCCAGGAAAACCATAGTTCAGACCAGGTCATGAGGATAGGCAGAAGAAGGTGAACAACAACCACCAGAGATCATCAATATCGATGAAATCCCATCCCCAGAGACGATACCAATACAATCCACGCTGATACTGGAGGAAATCCAATAGCCAACAGTAGAAGCCATGAGTGTAGATACGCCAGTAGTGGCGTAGGAGCCACACAACCAGGAAGCAGAAACCCTAAAGGAGGTGCAACCAGAGAATACAGAAGCATCTCTGAAAGTTAATGGCACGACATTGAAGCCGACAACAACAGTTGAGCCAGATGAGTCTCAAACGACCATCTCAGACCACCCAGCAGGGGAGACGGTTGAATATGTCTCAGCTTGGATGGAATGGTATACAGAGGAACAACAGGAAGTCGTTGGAACTTCAATCCAGCCACCACCGGTGAAGAAAGACAAGATACACATAACCAGGTCACCTCGCAAGAAACCTGCAGTAGAAATCATTCTACCGTGCATACCAGATAGGGTACAGCTAGGACCAGAGCTATTGGTTCATATCAGGAAGCTCAAATACTCTGACCATGATGTAGCAGACGAAGCCAAGTTTTTGGAACTTGCAAAGAGAGTCTTTATCCAAACTACAGGCACAAATTGGGTTGGCAAACTGATCGAGAAGCCACTCTAGTGGGAAGCTGGGCTACAGAAAATGGGAATTTTAGTTCTGTTGGACTTACCACATTTTGGCAGAGGTCAACACACAACCACATTCATCAAACGGCTGCTAGCAGTCACACATGGAGGGGATATATGGTTGGACAAGCCTGTCCCCATATACGTTGATCTTATTGCTAACATAATAGGGTTACCAATTTGGGGAATGGATCCTGCATTGTATCTGGTTGACAAAACCAAGGAGAAAGCGCTAGCAAAAGAGATGAAGAAGAAGTACGACACCAACAAGGGGAAAAGAGGGGTCATCATCAAGAGGATCAATGATGCAGCCACACAATTGGGCGCGAAAGTCTTAGCCTGCAACCTGCTAAGAAAATTCCGCAGGGAGGAAGTATCAGTTGGAGTTGTTGCAGTTGTAGCCTAGTGCACAGAAGGCACCTGAATGAGTTGGGCGTCGTACCTCTTGAACTTGTTCCTGGATGACACCAAGGATGCGCAAGATCTACGAACAGAATTTCGCTACTCATGGTTGATCATTCTCATAGCCTTTATGGGCCGGAGGGAACCAAGGTACGTAACTTTTTGTATCGGACCCAAACCAAACCAGGGAAAGAGGTATTCACTCTTAAAGGTGATGGCGAGCGCTAGTCACAAGAGGATGAACGGATCCATATTTGAAGGATACCTACACGACCTATAGGAATCCATCTCCAAGATGTGGAGAATCACACCAGAATCTTTCGTGGGATATGTAGACATCGCCACGTTCCAGGCCACATGACATGCAATGTGGATACAGGCAAGGAAGGATCCAGATAAATAGTGGCTACATATGCGCTATTGCATCACCAAGGGTGGAATTAACATGGTCATCAGCGAATGGGTCGATGAATGGAGAATCCTAGCCATTACCCAGGAAGTACCAAAAATAACAGTAGAAGAAGAGGCAGAGCATGGAGAAACGTAGCCTCTGGAAATCCAAGTGCCCAAGAGACCAAGAATGGGCCAAGGCAAGACAACACAGACAAACAAAGGGCCAAAGAAGACAGGGACCCAGAAGGGGAAGAAGGAGAGTACGCAGCTAGCCAAGGAGTAGCAACAATAGGTTGATCTCGTGCAAGAGCCAATAGAAAATATCGACACACAGGAACTAGGGGGGAATAAGAGACTAGCCACACAAACATGAGGTGCACGCGAGAAATCAAAGGCACAACAAAGATCGTTAAGATCTACGATCACAGATCATGATGGGGAAATGATTGCCAGAATGATCCAGGATTGTCTATTTGAGGACTTCGACCATGTTGCACACCACAGGGGCAAGATCCAAGAGGAGTTGGTAGACATGTGGTAGCTCATCAAGCATATCGGGGAAGGGTCTTTAGCAAGAAGTAGGGGAATCGAGCATCAACACCACAGATAGAAGGAAGAGTGCAGGAATAAGAACAAGAGTCAGTCCATGAAATACTACATCCACACATAACATTCCACATTGACCCTAGTATGTTGCGCATGGACGAAATTGTGGGGCAGACACCCTTGAAGGACTTAAGCCAATTCCAACTTGTGTTGACAAGGATACCATCAGGGGCACTACACAGGTTGCAAGTGAGCGTAAACCATGAGGTACAGTCTCATGCACTCAGAGACTTAACAGAATTGAAGCAGGCAACAAAGAAGTGGGACGCATTGGAAATAGTATATGAGAAGGCTAAATCTGAGACCCAGGAGGAAAGGGAGAACATAAAAGGATTGGAGCAGAAAGTGGCAGGAACTTATCAGAAGATTGCATAGGTTGCACAGAGTGAGGCAATGACATCGGTAGAAAAGATTGATCGGATTGCACAGGAAATTGATCAATACTAGAAGGAGATCAAGGATCTCCAAGAACAGCTCATACTAACCACTCCAATAGTAGTCAAGGAGAAAAGGAAGAAGGAAGCAACATCGTTGCTGCAGGAGATAGAGCAGTAGGTCAGCACAGCAACTGACTTGTTTGATAAAGAAGCGCAGCTTTGGACCAGGTTGGAGGAGGATCAAAAGGTCCACAATTGGTACATGGAAGAAGAAAGGATCAACATCGTGATATAAGAGCTCAAGAAGAAGTAGAAGACAATACCAATTATAGAATGTGTCTGTCGCATACCTACTACCTCAATCAAATTTTTCGTTGATTTCCGCAGAATCAAAACCCCCGAATTACCTATGGAGGCTTAGTGCAAGCTAGCTCTTTCTCTCTCTGTTCCCATGTGATCGTGGGTTATGATCACAGTTCAAATAAATGCAGTATATTTTGTATTTCGTGCCTCGGCGCTACAGTGATGTCGAATCGCTCGACTCTGCAACCGTCGAACCTCGACAGGGCTAGCGACTGACCAATAGGGATGAATCCCTACAGGGTTAGAAAATGGCCAATAGGAACAAATCCCAACAGGGCTAAAGAACATCCAATGAGAACAGGCCCCGTCGCACGGTTAAGTGGAGTACATGTGGTAGAGGGGAATTGTGACACGGTAGTCAACAAGACAGGAGGGGGCCCGATTTCACATGCCACACTATTCCGGACCCCCCCCTCATTAAAGGCAGAATGGCAAGGGGGGTCCGGAATTCACCTGAGCATCGTTGATCATGGTGAATTAATCTCAACCGTTCGAGAGTTGCACGTCCGATTCCGGACCCCCGCCCCCCCCACCGTTAAAGGCAGAACAACAAGGGGGCTCTGGAATGAAACCTCAGCCGTAGATTTGGGTAGGTGGACTCTAGTCGTCCAGATCTTCTCGTTGCTTACCTTAATGCGCACTCATGCCCCAGCTTAAAGCCGACATCTCTTCCTCACATCCGACGGTCATTACAGACCCTGAGATCCTCCGAAAGAATCTCATCCTTTCATTGGGACTTATCATCACGAGATTCCGAACTCTCGATCACGGGGATCCTGAATTCCTGATCCCCGGTTCCCCGATGTGGAAAATATTTCGACACATAGCCTTCATAAATTTGATCGGTCCAGATCTATCCCGGGATTTCCACCATGGAAAGTCCCAATCTCTCATCATCAGGATTCCCGATTTCGCGATTCCTGATTTCCCAAAATGGGTAATACTACGACACATCGCCTCCGGCATTCGGATGGCTTATATCTATTCCGAGGTTTTCACCATGGAAAACCCGAACTCTCGTCATCAGGATTACCGACTCTACGATTCCCAATTTCCTGAAATGGGTAATCTTACGACGCGTGGCCTCCGTCATTCGGAAGGCTTAGATCTATTATGGGGTTTTCACCATGGAAAATCTCGAACTCTCGTCATCAAGATTCCCGAATCTGCGATTCCTGATTTCCCAAAATGGGTAATCTTACGACACGTGGCCTCTGTCATTCGGACGGCTTAGATCTATTATGGGGTTTCCACCATGGAAAATCTCTAACTCTCGTCATCAATATTCCCGACTCCGCGATTCTCGATTTCCCAAAATGGGTAATCTTATGACACGTGGCCTCCATCATTCGGACGGCTTAGATCTATTCCGTGGTTTTCACCATGGAAAATCTTGAACTCTCGTCATCAGGATTCTCGACTCCGTGATTCCCGAATTCTTCGTTGTCCATGAATACACAAAGAACAAAGGGGTAAGGAATTTAACACCCTACTTACTCCTACCAAACTAACGGTCATGTGTGACCACAGGTTTCTTGATGAAATCTCGTCCTTCGATTAACACCTATCAGGTTTAAGTCACTTAACACTCCACCTTCTTCCTCCGATATGACGGTCGTGAGTGACCGCAGATCTCCCGACGGAATCTCATTCGTCGATTCGATACTTCATCCTTATGCTGCCATCTCGGGTGTTCAAGAGGATCGTTCCTCCTCGTGCAGGGTTACTAAGGCCTTACGCCTTCACATTCTCTTTCCCAGTTCTTGATGGGCTTTTCAAGGAGGGTATCTCTATGGGGAGGTTCACCCAGGGTACTATCTGAGGCATATAAGGGTATCGTCCTCCCGAGAACCAGACGTGAAGTCTGAATTAGATCAGTACGCATATAAATAACGATTCATGAGGACATAAGCCATACGTATTCTTTCCATACAAATATACAACTACTAGTACTGATCAAAATACCATACAGACATTCTTATAATGAAATCATTCACAGTTTCACAGCTTATGAGCATAATTATCAGAATACATATATTTGAAGATGCCAAAGGAAAAACACTTATCAGAAATAACACCAGGGGTCAAGCAACTGCTGAGAGGGGTTCTCGGTTCCACCCAACCGTAGGCTCAGCGACTCCCAGCGGATTTACCACTAGCCACCCCCAAGCTGAGACCACGATGTTGTGAGACTGCATCTTTGTTTTCCAGTGAC
>ML786473.1:628928-640193 GCA_009831015.1 Picea engelmannii | reverse complement strand
AAGTTAGGATCCATGAGAGGGGGTTAATCCATGTCATGAAACTCACGGAAAGATTTGAACCTAATGGCCAACATTCTGAGCCTCAACGCATCCTGGAAAGTAAATAGACATTTCTTAAGAACCAATCCATCATGTAGGTCAATGTGTAGTGGAAACACTTTGGAGAAGATGAGGCCAAATGGGAACTAGAGGATGCCATGAAAAAGGCATACCCATTTTTTTTTGTACAAAAGTTTTTATACGTGTCGTAAAAAACTGAGGATAGTGTTTATTTTAAGGGGGAGAGGAATGTAACACCATTTTTCCCACAATTTTGTAACTATAATGGTGACTTAATATCTCCATGAGTTTTGAAAGGATTATTCTTCCATTATGAGACTAGAATGGACATTTTCAAACTATGTATATATGTGTGTTTGTGTGTGTGTGTGTGTGTGTGTGTGTGTGTGTGTGTGTTTTTAATGAAAATATTGTTAGACAACTGACCAAAGGGTGGAGCACCAAAAACAGACCATGATATTGCGAGTGGAAATAGTGAGGGGGGAAGAATTACCATTARTTAAAAATCCATAGTGCCCTTTTTTTCCAAATCTCATATTTGAATATATTCCCTCKTTTCCCTTTTCAAAAATTAGTGAATGCAGAGGGATAGTAGTTGGGAAACAAACCACATGCAATGAATGGAAGTATGGGAGAATTCTTAGGATGAATGGAATTATCAKTCACGGTACAAAAGAGTGCCCACTTAGTTTTTGATAATTGACCCATGAGCTTCTATGACATAGGGAAGGAGAAGTTGTGAATATTTTGGAGAGGGAAAAATACAATGAAGCGAAGAAAAGAAGGGAACATGGATTTTTTTCACAAGTAGAGAGATCATTGTTGAATTTCGAGAAAAGAAAGACCCTGACCCAACCTAGAAAGAGGGTCACAATCCTAGTGCATGTTGGATAGGAAAACTAGCATTGAGAAGAGAGGGAATTGAGGGACTATGTAGCAGAGAAAGGACTCCCTGTGCAAAGGCTACACAACTGAGAAGGATACTAAAAAACATTTTGGAGGCCCTAGCTTGGTGGGTAAAAAGGGAAATCCCTGTCATTGACTGTTGTGGAGGATATTGGCCTTCACACTCAACCCAATTTCCCCTTAGGAACTTGATTTCCCTAGTAGTATCATGGTCTTGCATAGGGGTGGACTCTTGTAAAATATTTGGTGTAACAGAGCCTATGGTTTGGTGGAAAATCACTCACCATTAGTCACTTGGTTTAGCCGGAAGTTATGAACAGATAAGTGTTTAACTTATGTTTTGTATAATTTAAAGTCTGCTAAATCTATGAAATATGCATTTTCTTGCATTTCATAAAGTTAAAAAGTTCATGGACAAAGAACTGTGAATGACATGAATGAATATTTTGAAATTTATGTCTATTGGGTAAGTTCTCAAGATATTTATCTATGTTGAATGCATATGAAATGTATCTTTAATACTATGGTCAAACCTATGATTATAGAAAGGATTGAATGAAGAATTTATTCACTCGAGAAGATGGGATCTTGTTAGAAAAACAGTATCGCGAAGAAAAAAATAAAACAAATGCGGAAATAAAACACAGAAGATATGCAATACAATAGAGACACAAATATACATGATTAACCCAATGTGGGCTACATTTACTAAAGAAATTTCCAGGTCCTTCCATTTTATTATCCAACAAAATGAAGGGATACAACATACAACACACTCGTTGTAACGTCATCTTCTTTCTTTCACAGTATCCTCTCTCATAATACAATACTTTCCATAACACACAGTCACAATACAATTCCCTCATAAAATAGGGTTTCCTTCTAGGGAAAAAACCCTAACATAACTTCTACCGTCAAATCTGCGACCTTATAATAAACAGTCTAGATTGACTATGAAATTACAATATTTTAATTGCAAAAAACAAAAAATTATGGGGGGGCATGAATTATGTATCCTGCAGTTTCTTTGACCTGCACATGAATTTGGAATATAATAAGGCTCCACAACCAACAGGTCTTCCCTGAAATTATTTAACTTTAGAACTGGAAATGGTTAGGTTCACTTTGAATAATTGCATCGAGGGTCAGAGGAATTCATGAAAATAAATACTTTTCTATGTTTAGTCCCTTCATTCCATAACCCTAATGAAACATTGCAATGGAACCTTCATCGAAAGGTGAGAGAAAGGAAAGGTGTCCTCGTATCATTAAATTTGGGATCAAGAAATGGACCATTAAAGGTTGAGCAATTGTAATACCAAAAGGATCAAGGATCATTGATCATAATCATTATTAGTCATTGGATCCTTCGGGAAGGCATATTTGGAAGGATATGTCCAGAAAGTCGAAAAGCGACTTTGCATTCCAAAAGAGTTATTCCAACTGAGCTAAAGGTCACACATATTTAAACTCGAAAGGATTTTGGTTGTTAGATCAGACAGATTCCATTCATTAGATATGTCAGAAATTGATAACATTATTAAAGAGTTTACCGCTTGGAAATCCTCCTTGATCTATCAAACAAGCATGTTCCCTCAGAAGGGATAGGTATGGAAGAGAATGTCATGTCAACAAATGATGATGTAAGTGTTATTCCAGTTGGATGAAAGATGGAGACATGTCCTTGGGTACACGTCAGTAAGGACTGAAAAGTCAAGGATTGACACATGTTAGTTGGGTATAGGTGGGACCCAAATGGTAAGTGTCAAAATAGATTGACCAAGTATCATGGATGAATCTGGATCGTCCATTGGCATAAAGATTATATCTTGACCATTCCTTGGAGATTAGGGGTCGGGTGGGATTTTTTAGAAGATCTAGTCCATAATTTATTTTATGAAGAAGAAATCCCAAAGGTGTGAGCCCAATAATCTTATAGTGTGGGATGACCCTACCTGATAGGTAAATTTCAATGAAACGAGATCGACAGTATTGTGGGTTCTGACCTTTGAAAAGATCAATATGTTTGGTGTGATAATTGCTTCGATAATAATAGTCCAACAATGTATCATGTCAGTATTTGGTATGTTTGGATGGTTGTGTGAGTTGTATGTCTTGATGCTTGGGTTCGAAAATGGTTTTTGTAAGATTGGTGCATCACTCTGAAAAATATATCTTGATAGAGAGAATCTGATAGTAATGCAGGCCATAGAATCTTGAAGGCTAAGTCTAAAGGCTTGGTAGTCGGTTTGAGGTCAATGTTTTCAGCCCCTATGAAATCAAATCCACGTCAATTGACATGTGTACTAAAGACTCACGTGGATCTTATGTGGATTTGGCAGGAGAAAACCTAGGAAATATTTAGATCCAATATCTTTCTAACCTGTGCTCAGTTTCAAATGTGGTTATAGTCGTTAGAAATATCTCGAAGAGAAGAATAGAGATATGTAATGTCCCTAATTTCGGACATTATTATATTACAAAGTGTTATGCTGACCAGAGTAGCCATATCGGTGTGACAGTGAGTCCAAGAGATATTGAGTGGTTCCGTTGCATTCCGACAATTTCCTTAATTTTGAGTTATTTTGGGTTATAATTTAATTAAATTCACTAAGAAGGTTGTATTGGGCATAATACTTGGAGAAACCTCTTAGTGTAATATCTCATTGGAATTGGGAGGAAGAGCACTACGGGAGAAGATGATTAGAAGTGAATTTCAGTGGTCAGAGAAGCCATAAGGATGGATAAATCACTTTTAGAGGTAAAATGGTTAATTAATTAATTAAAGTGATTTAATTAAGGAATAATAAAATAAAGTAAAAGTCACTTGGAGAGAAAAGGTGAACATGGGGTATAAAAGAGAGATAGGGGCCTCTATTCTCTCATTATGTTGTTTATAATTTTGATGTATGGATTCATGCTAAAGAGCCCATTCACTTGGGGGTTTTGAGGGTTTTGACTGAACAAACCCTAGAGATCATCTCGGTGGTGAAAGATTCCACCCAAACTGGTCCAAGATTGGTCACAGAGGTTAAATATTCCTCCCTCACCATTCTACATCAGTTCTATTTAGTTCCAAGATAATTTGTGGAGGCAGGGCGTATTGTTGGAGGGTTTATGCAAAGCTAGGGCACACCCATCTTGAGAGAGTAGTTCGATTTTCTCAGAGGTGATCATATTCTCAGTATATCTCACTCCAGGGTTTCTAGCCATCACTATAGCACATTTTTATAGCAATTTTTGAGTGGATTCATTAGGCCATTTGTCCTATCACTCAGGAGGGCGTGATTCACTTGAGGAGGGCACAATGTCCCTTATAGATGTTGTGTTATGGAGGGGAATACCTTTCCCAATCAAATGGATCTTTGGAATTGGGTTTTACTAACCCCTAATATACCTTTTTCAGTTGGTTTCAGGGGTTTGGAAGCCATATTCTTGGAGGCCAAATTATTGGCTTATTGCAGAGCTAGGAGGGCACATCTGTTCTTAGAGGCATTGGTGTTTGGGGGTATTCCAGTTGAGCTACAGCCTAGAGATTACTCATATCCTCTAGCCATCACCAGATCTATCTTCTCACAGAGTTTTACAGAGGTTTGAGGCCATCATATAGGATGTCATACTTTCCTTGTACCATTCTAGTCAGGAAGTGCACATTGTGAGAGAGAGGGCATCACATATAGTAGAGGGTATCCGTTGGATTGCAGTGTTACTTGGTATTCATATTGGAGAGGCTTTTTGAAGCCTAGATATTCATCTTTATCTTGTATCTTGGAGGCATCATTAGCCATGCACTCTATTTTATTATATGTATTTCAGATATGCTCCATCTTTGTATGAGGACAACTATTACTATAAATAAATCAGATTTGAAGTATTTGTGGCTATTTCTTGTGCTATTTGTCTTTAATATTTTTTATTACACTCCATTGTTACATTTCTATCACTTACTTTTTGCAAACACACAAAGAACCATCATTATAAACCCTGGTGCAACCTAAGAGACTAAAATCAACAAAGTGTTTGACAAAATGCCACAACCAGAAAACACATAAAACACAATAAAAACACAATGTTCCAATCATATATGGTTGGAAACATTACAGTGGTATCAGAGTGAAGATTCATCCTAGCCTGAGGGGTCTTCCATAGTGAGAGATGGATTTTTTGGACTTTTCTAGAGATATTGTATTTTGTGAGAGGGAATATCGAGCCCTCAGTGAGACTTTCATGGCTTAAGTAACATTCCAACAATTTGAATCCATAAAAAATCCTAGGTGGAGAAAATATGAGGTTACACATTGGGTCGACATAGCAAAGGAAAACTGAGTCCGAATATATATATGGTAGGAAGCACATATTAATCCTACACCCACTAGGAGCAGGGAACTTTCTTATAGTTGCAAAGAGCCTTGGGAGCCAGACCACAGATGCAAGGGTATAGGGAAGGTGCATATTGTTGAGGTGCACTATGACAATGAGGATAAGGAGATGCATGAGGATGCAACCATAGATGCCTATTTAGGGTAATTCGATGAGGCTAGTGACTCTTGTGCATATGAGGGACAGTTGGATGGATAAGATGATAGTGCATGTTCTTCATATTCCACATCAGGCAGTGTTGAGGATTCAACACTTCAACATAGTGGTGAAACTTGTGAGGATTAATTTGTGTTAGCACTTAGACATGATGAGATTATGAGGTTGGATGACCTACCCTTGGGTGTAGACACGGCTTCCATGAAGTCATGTATGGATAATGATGATATTTCTATGATTGCAGTGACACATTTTTCATCTTCTCAGACACTTATGATATCCACAACACATGATGATATCAGTGGCATTTATGATATGGTGGAGGAGCCTTGTGTGAGGATTTTACACCAAGGACATATGGATCTGCAGACCCAGGAGGAGAGACATGACTTGGAGACATTTTACCTTACACATACCTATCAGTATGAGGCTAGTGATTCACCTCTTTTGGAGATTCCATTGATAGATCAAGTTATGGAGACCAACATCTTGTGGGGCCCTCACTTCCAGGACTAGTCTACAGTGATGAGGATGCACTCCTTATTAGTCAGGATGACCATATCTCATGTCTAGACACATATGTATGGGATCTAGGTGCATATGACATTAGAAAAGTGAGTGCATGGGAGGATATATATTCCCATACAGGATACAGTGTGATTCAGATGGGAGTAGCAGTAGGTGATGGTGTGTAGTGGAACACAGGAGGACTCAGTAGCACAGTGGACAATAGGAGGTTCAATGCATAATATTTTGAGGAGTGTGTTGTTGGAGATTACATTGTTGACATTAGTAGTGAGAGGCATGAGATAGCCCCTCAGTAGGATTTTGATCAGGATTCATAACACTTGGTAGGACAATTGAGAGTCAGTGAGGACATGACCATGGAATCCATTAGACGCATTGATGACACACATGCATTGGTGGAAGGATATTGTTGGAGTGAATCGATGGAACATGATATTTTAGATGGGGGGATTTCCATGGATGAATTTCATACTCTCAGGGAGAGAGTGATTGTTATGAGGGCTGACTACCAGCAGTTGTTGAAGGACAGAGATTACCTATTGGAGGTTGGCGAGATGTATCATAGGGCCCTGAGGGAGCAGGAGTTTGAGGTGGACCGACTCACTCATGAGTTGGTGAGAAGACAGAGATTCTTGGAAGGCACACAGACAACCCTTTAGGAATCAGAGTCCAGATCATAGGTGCTCCTTGAGGATATTAGACAAAAATTCACTACGCCTATCTCAACAAAGAATTAGATATATCATTCAACCACATTGCTAGAGGATGTTGGTGGTTTAGAAATGGAGTAGTAGTTCATGGAGGATCATGAGGATTACCCAGGATCACCGATGAGTATGGAGATATATGATCCAGAGATGTAGGAGGATGTCCATGGGTCACAACGACCTCCCTTCACAAGGGGTTTTGAGACATTTCAGCACAAACATACACATGGGGATTCTAGAGGCAGGGGCAGTGATGAGGACACTTCCATTTGTGTTATGGGATTTTTTGAACTTCAAGTAGAGGTTGACCAAGTAGTACACCTAGGATCCATGATGTTGCAGGTGTATATAGGATATTACATGAGTATTCAGGGGAATATAATGATGAGTGGTAGTTCACAGAGACATACAAAGGTGGACGCATTGGATTGTAGGGAGGAGACATACTTAGTGGAGCATGGATATTCCTCTCCCTTGCAGTAGTATATATATCTAGGACATCACCTTCACAGTAGTAGTAGATGCATGAGTGATGATGGATGCAGAGTGATTGACCAATAGTTTATGGAGATCATTACTGTTGTACCTGACGGTTGGAGTTCAATATTGAGCACAGGTGATTATTTACCATGGGCACCGGTGGATGAGATTTAAATCAAGCCATGGGGATTGACCAAATCATATGATACCCTCCAGTCCTACATATGGTTGTAGATAAATCTGGTAACCTTTCCCGATACTTTCATCATTGATATCAGCACAAAGGGAGATAGACAGAGGCAAAGGACATGGAGAGTTGGTAGGAAAAGACCACATGATAGGAGCTTCTTTATTGTTTACAGTAGGGTAGGGGTGGATCATCAGAGACAGGAAATTGAGGCCTTTGGCATGATGGAGAGTATCTCAGGCCATGAGATAGAGGATATCTCAGAGGATGGTATAGATTCATATTCCCATTGGGATGAGGATGGAGGGCTTCTGATAATTATCAGTATGACACATCAGCAGTTAGTAGGGATTGGAAGTGATGAACTTCAAATTTTGACATGGGATCCGAGAGTCCATTTGGTCAGTGGGTTGTTTCATCTTATGATGGTCTAAGTTGCGCCATAGAGAAACATTATTCACTCTTGGGTTGTTTTGAGAGGGCTTGTGGGGACTTGTTCTATGTGGTGAGACAGGTTATCCCTATTGATACTCATGATCGAGTATGGAGATGGTTGGGAAGATGTTGATTCCACAAAGATACCTTTACTGGTTCAGCTTCTCGATAGTAGGCCCAATTATCACAGGTATTTCAACATGAGGATCCAGGAGTGGGGGATATAGTATGCATACTTTGAGCAGACAGTCATGATCAGATTAGTGCAACATCAACATGATGGTCCATGTTATAGACTAGCATGGGACCTTGGGATTACAGGGTTGGGAATTTCATTAACTGATGGAAGGGAGTGGATATTTGTAGGGGAAAGTCGCTTTGATTTTCCATTGAGCTTCAATATTGGGGGAATCACGTCACTTGTTGGTGACTCATTGAGGTTTTGTAGTACCTATCTATGGAAACAACATGTTCAATTGGTGTAGGAACTATTGGGTTTGGTATGGTTTTGGAGGACAAACTCATTTTGGGCTTAGGTCGTGTGTTATTTGCAAGAGACTCATGGTGTTGATATGTTACATGACTATGCCTCATAGGGAATTTCAGTTGACATATTGATCTGGGATCCAGGGATTGGAGTGCTTGGTAGTTCAGTGTTTGATGGAGTTGAGTTTAGATTAGAGTGGTTGATTGGGGAGTTGGTTGTGGTTCTATGGCCATGGATCATTCTACTCATTAGGAGCATTTGGGTGTCATGTGTGGTGAGCACTTGGAGGGGCCACATCTTGAGGGGAGTCTACTTTGTGTCACACGAGTAGATATGGGACCTTGGTATCATATGTAGGTTGGTTCATTTATTACTTGAGGACAAGTAATATTCTAGCAAGGAGGACTATAATGTCCCCAATTTCAAACATTATTATATTGCAGAGTGTTACGCTGACCAGAGTAGCCAGATGGGTGTGACAGTGATTTCAAGATATATTGAGCGGATTTATTGGGCCCAACTTGCATCGTTCATCATATTTCATCATCGGGATCCATTCCACACAAGATGGCTTTGGTTTCGTTGCATTCCGACGATTTCTGTAATTTTGAGTTATTTTGGGTTATAATTTAATTAAATTTACTAAGAAGGTTGTATTGGGCATAATACTTGGAGAAACCTCTTAGTGTAATATCTCATCAAAATCGGGAGGAAGATCACTATAGGATAAGATGATGAGAAGTGACTTTCAATAGCCAGAGAAGCCATAAGGAGGGATAAATCACTTTTTAGAGGTAAAATGGTTAATTAATTAATTAAAGTGATTTAATTAAGGAATAATAAAATAAAGTAAAAGTAACTTGGAAAGAAAATTTGAACAAGGGGTATAAAAGAGAGATAGGGACCTCTATTCTCTCATTATGTTGTTTATCATTTTGATGTCTGGCTTCTTACTAGAGAGCCCATGCACTTGGGGGTTTTGAGGGTTTTGACTGAACAAACCCTAGAGATCAACTCAGTGGTGAAAGATTCCACCCAACCTGGTCCAATCTTGGTCACGGAGGTGAAATATTCCTCCCTCACCATTCTACATCAGTTCTATTTAGTTCCAGGAGCATTTGTGGAGGCATGGCATATTGTTGGAGGGTTTCTGTAGAGCTAGGGCGCACCCATCTTGAGAGAGTAGTTTGATTTTCTCAGAGGTGATCAAATTCTCAGTAGATCTCACTCCAGGTTTGTTATCCATCACTATAGCACCTTTTTACAGTAGGTTTTGAGTGGATTCATTAGGACATTCATCCTATTACTCAATAGGGTGTGATTCACTGGAGGAGAGCGCACTGTCCCTTAGAGATATTGTGTTTTGGAGGGGAATACCTTTCCAAATCAACTAGGGATTTACAATTGGGATTTCCTAATCCCCGATCTATCTTTGGGAAGTTCATTTCAAGGGTTTGGTAGCCATATTCTTGGAGGCAGAATTATTGGCTTACTGCAAATCTAGGAGGGCCAATGTGTTCTTAGAGGCGTTGTTGTTTAGGGGTATTCCAATTGAGATACATCCTAGAGATTAATCATATCCTCTAGCCATCACTAGATCTATCTTCTCATAGATTTTTGTATAGGTTTGAGGCCATCAGAGATGAGGTCATACTTTTCTTGGACCATTCTAGTCAGGAAGTGCGCATTATGAGAGAGAGGGCATCACATACAGCAGAGGGTATCCGTTGGATTGCAGTGATACTTGGTATTCATCTTAGAGAGGATTTTGGAAGCCTAGATATTCATCTATATCTTGTATCTTGGAGGCATCATCAGCCACGCACTCTATTTTATTATATGTATTCCAGATCTGCTCCATCTTTGTTTGAGGACAACTATTATTATAAATAAATCAGATCTAAGGTATTTGTGGCTATTTCTTGTGCTATTTGTCTTTCATCTTGTTGAGTACATTCCATTGTTACATTTCTAGTATTTACTTGCTGCAAACACACAGAGAACCATCATTATAAACCCCAGCGCAACCTAAGAGACTAAAATTAGCAAAGTGTTTGACAAAATTCCACAACCATAAAACACATAAAGCACAATGTTCCAATCAGATCTGATTGGGAACATTACAAGATATGATCTCATATTTAGGTTTAGAACAACGATTAAGAAAAGGAATTTTGAACATCCCACCATCCTATTGAAGCTTAATGGGGTCAGGTGTGTTAGAATGAGAATATATTATAAAATGAATATAACTAACTTATATATCATATAAATAACAATTATATATATATATATATATATTACCAACTTAATGAGAACTTTGTTGAGTTCTCATTCTTTCAAGGGTCACATTTTTTACCTCATTTTTAAAGATGGTGCTACCGGTACCACCCCCTTCCCTTTTTAGGTGGCATTTTGATATTTTAAATTTTTTGATCCATAATATTTCCACAATAAAAAAATTTAATGCTTATTTTTTTTTATCTATTTTCATATTTTGTAATTTTTTTTTTCAACGGTGTTTTTAGTCATTTTTCCATACTTCTTTCAATCTTAAAAATATTTTTAACCATTTAATTTTTTGAAATTAAGATTGTTCATATAATTGTGTCTCCTTGATTCATTTATAGCTCTATAGTTTTAAAATATAGTGGAAAACATCATTTTTAACAAATTGTTTACCTTTACTTCAATACATAAAAAAACAATTGTAATTAAATAACACTATTTTTGAATACTTAACAAAAATATATAATTTCATTTTATTTTTATAAATTAAAAACTAAAACAAGGAAAAGAAAACAATTGAAATTAAAAGAAAATTTATATTAAAAAAATAAAGAAAAACTTAAAAAACTAAAGTGAAAAAAAAAAAAAGTAAGTTATATATAAAAACTAAAAAAACTGACCAAAAAAAAAATTATGACCAAAAACACTTT
>ML786473.1:579512-608362 GCA_009831015.1 Picea engelmannii | reverse complement strand
CGCCAAAAGTCATGTGGGCCCCGTTTGGGCAAGTTAGTACATCAACTTCCCGGGGTCGTAACTTTTGCATACGATCTCCGTTTTAGGCGTGTGATAGCTCGTTGGAAAGGTATCGTCGAGGAGATTCATTTTGGGTCCTCAATTATGCCTTTGGATATCATTGAGAACCTCGATCTCAAAAAACCTTCATTTAGGCCCCCAAAATGCCCCCGGAAGTTAAAACCTGTTAAAAATAGTAAATTGCCAAAATTGCCAGAAAACTGTTTTGAGCCAGTTGGAAAAGGTGGGTGGCCATCGATATCCACCTGGATCAGTGACCGATTGACCAGGTAACATGTAATACCCACTCCCTCTGCCCAGAATTCTTGTCCTAACCCAGCACCACTGAGAATGCACCTTGCTTTTTCCATCAACATCATTTTCATCCTTTCTACAAATCCATTTTTTTGAGGTGTATATGGAGTAGTTTTCTACCTTCTTATACCACACTTCTTACAGAATTCTTTGAATTCATTTCTACATAGCTCTCCCCCATTATTCTCTATAATATCCTTAAACTCTTAAACCTGTCAAAGTCTTCATATTTCTTTATGAGGAAATATGTTCATGTATTCCTCGAGAAGTAATATATAAATGAGACATAGTACACATATTTTCCCAGTGATGGAATCGACACAAGTCCAAACACATCATTGTGCATCAACTATAAAATTCCCTCTACCGTCATTACACCAGAGGGGAATATTACCCGATTATGTTTTCCATATACAAAATGTTCACAGACATCAAAATACAAATAGTAGTTATACATACCTTCAACCATACCTTTATCGTGTACTAGTCAAATTCCCTTCTCTTCGATATGCCCCAGTCTTTGATGCCACAACATAGCCTTTTCTCCAGACTGTAAGAGTTTTTTCTTCTTCACCTCCAATCTTAGGAACAGTGGAACTATTACACCCACCACTAATTTTTATTCCTTGCATATTATATAGAGTTACAAACCATACTCCCTTCAGCAACACTATTTCTCCTCACATCATCCTGCAACTTTCTTTCTCAAACAAGGTTTTTACCACTGCATCATCCATTTTTCTTACATAAATCAAATTTATGGCCAAACCTAGGATGTGTAGAACACTAGGGAGTGTTCTAATCCTTCCATCCATGAGCTTCAACTTGAATTTTCCTCATCATATGATTTTGGTTTTCGAGTCATCACCTAGGAAAACATCACCTCTATCATACCTTTCATATTTGCAAAACCAGTCCCTATGAGGAGTCATGTGAAAGGATTCACTTGAGTCAACTAGCCATGCCACATGATCTACATGTTTTCTTAAAGAATCCAATTACACATCCCCTCCTTCATCTACGAAGGCCTTTTCTTCTGTAGAAGAATCATCATTATATAATTTCCTTCTCTCAACACGTTTGGATCTACATTGCTTCTTATAGTGCCCTTATTTTCCACATCTACAACATACATTTACAAACTTTCTAGGATATTTAAATATTCCCTTAGATTTATATCTCCCACTTGAGGACTTAGAACTATTTTATTCCTAGGAGCATCCTCTTGCAAATAATGCACTTGTGCTCTGTCCTTCCATATTCTTTCGCCTCATCTCCTTTGACAACAAGGATGATACCACATCATCGAAACTTAAAGAAGTTGTATTACTACCTATGACCACTACCAGAATATCCCACGATTCTGGTAAAGAGAACAATAAACTGATAAACTTATCTTTATCAGAAATATTAATATCAACAGATAATAGCTGACCTACCACAATATTGAAGGATTTCAGATTCTTTATCAGTGGGTCTCCATATTTCATCCTCAATTTGTACAACTTATTTTTAAAGGAAGAATTGATTTACCAGAGACTTTGACTGATACAAAGCCTCTAACTTATCCCATAGTTCCTTGGTTGTATCTTCCCCGGACACATTCAATAATACTAAATCCAAGAGACACAACCAGATTGTGCTCTTCGCCTTTCAATCCAACTTTTTCTAGTCTTCTACTGAAATTCTTGTATGTTCAGTACCTAGATCCACAACAATCCATTGATATTTGTCCACCAACATATATTCCATATTGAGCTTCCACAACTCAAAAAAATTCCCATTAAATTTCTCTATCTTTATCTTCGAACTGCTCACCGTTTCTTTTCACTTGAAGAATCGATATCACAGATCTCCCATGTAACAAGGTTTATCACAAACCTAAGCCAAACCCTTAGCCATAAAGGAGTCCCCTTGAAACCAATAATAGCTCTGATACCAAATGTATATTTTAACCTTGTAAAATTAATTAATAAACATAGATTTGTAATAAAAACAGAAAATATACAATGACACACACACACACATTGCACAGATATTTTTACCCTGGAAACCGAAATCGAGAAAACCAACAACATGTTTAGAGTCACACCTCTAATCTTTTTATTCATCATCTTCTTCATTTTTTACAATACAATATACATATAGGATCTCACATCATCCAAACCCCTAATCCATTGACCCGAATTAGTCAACAACCCTAATCCCTTAACCAGAGTTATAAAACCATCAGTGAAAATCATGTGCCAAAAAACTTCCAAAAATGGATGCCAAAAACTGCCAAAAAATATTTTTTTCGGGGACCCCTCCTCTCTCCCATATTAGTGTATAGTACATGGGACCAATATTACAAATAATATAAAACATACCCAACAGAAGTTGGATAAAGCCTCCCCACACACCCGTGATGAGTTGGAATTAGTCGGATTCAAAGGGAAATACATGGAGAAAATGCAACCACATGGAAAGAGACACAACCATGTCATGGGGTGTGTTGGTGTAGAGAGGACATGTTGGTTTGATGAAGAAAATATGAGGCAAAGGACATGCCCCAGTGATGGGGCATGTCAATCAGAAAGGACGCTTTAGTTTTTGGATACATGACCAACAGTTGGGGTGCACCGATAGAGAAAGTGTGTTGGTTCAAGATTGCACGACCAAGTGAAAGGGTGCATCGACCAATGGGTCACAATGGTCTGTGAAGAGACACGACAACTGATTTGAAAGGGATGTGAACTATTGCAATTCATTTAAAATAACCATGAAGCAAACAAGCTAAGGCATAGACTATGGATATGGACAAAGACAAGTAACCAAGATACTTTGTTGAAGTTTGGTCATAGATATGAGGTGGGTGAACTATGGGGTGAACCAAAGTCTTAGTGTGACATGAATAAGTGACTCTTGCAAAGAAGAAGAGGTGACCACCTGTTTTGTGGAAGGTTGTGATAAGGAACTCTATGTGGGGATGGATATGTGTAGTCAAGAAGGGTGTGAGAGTTGGATTGTCTTGGTGTGTGAAGCGAGTCACTTGAATCTAACCAAAGATTGTAATCAAGCTAGTAGTGCTCTTATTGTAACTCCATTTTTCATAATAAGACAAGTCGAGTGTTGGGCACCACTAGTGCTACACAGACTATATATATGTGTGTCTCTTGTATTTTTCACAAGTGTTCTCTTTGTGCTTCATATGTTTCACATCTTTGTATACTTGAAATGACTAAGTGTTAAGTTGTTAACAAATTGTCTAGATTTACAAGTGAGTCGCATAGAGTGAGTGTATGACTCTCCCATGTCCTAGAACATAGTATGGGTTTTCTCTAGGAGAAGTATCTTTGGTATAGATAAGCTTCCATCTAATGTTCCAAACTAGGATAGATGGGAAATATGTGTGTACTACCCAAAATTAATATTCTTCTTTGTGTGATTTTATCAAACAGTTTGTTGGAAGTGCCAAATAGTAGCTTAAACATAGATCATATATCTATTACACATAGAATTGAGAAGATAAAAATGGCATCTTAATATGGATGGAATATCCCCAATATAAGTACAAGGATAAATAATGGTTGTAATAACAACTACAAACTACTACTAATAACACAAACTAATGGCTGCTAGGAAGCATCACATTCTACTACATAAACAACACAATGAAACCTGGAATGATGCCAAGATATGGAGCTCAAGTGATCTGTATTTTATGAGCAGAACGAAATGAATACAAATTATTAAAATATGCTTAACACAGAATAATAGAGATACAGTAAAACGGGTTTTCTATTCAATAAGGAAATAAGATGAAACTGTAAAATGCAACGAAAAACAAGCGTGTTGGAATGGTGGCGGCTTATCTCTGAGAAGAGATGTGACGGTTGCGCTCATTCGCAAGAAGATGATTAAAATGAAGCTCTGAAGGAATTTTTAAAATAAAAAGGAATTTCAAAAACCCTAGACATCCAAAAACCTAACCCTAGGAGATAAAATGCCAAAAGTCATGTGGGCCCTGTTTGGGTAAGTTAGTACATCAACCTCCCGGGGTCATAACTTTTGCATATGATCTTCGTTTTAGGCACATGATAGCCCGTTGGAAAGGTATCATCGAGGAGATTCATTTTAGGGGCTTATTTAGAGACTTTGGGTATAATTTGGAATATTGATCCCTAAAATCCTTCATTTAGGCCCTCAAAATGGCCCTGGAAATTAAAAACTACTAAAAATAGTAAATTGTCAAAACTGCCAAAAAATTGTTTTGAGTGATTTGGAAAAGGTCAGTGGAAACCGATATCCACCTGGATTAATCCTACCTCCTTAGGAATCAATGTTATCCATTGCGTTGAGTTCCCCCATCAGATGAGGAAATTTCTGTTGAATTTGGCCCCGAGTGAGCCACTTGCCTTGGTGCAGGAGTTGCCTTGCTTTGACAACTCGATGAAGTTGGATCATTTGTTGTCGAGTGCCCTTGATATGTGTGTCCATAATTTTATCATTGGATTTCCTTTTCCTACAGTCAGGGTTGAGCTCTAATGGTTTCAACTATTACGTTATCTTTGAGGTGTCCAATAATGGTGGGAAATATGGCTGAAAGAGAACCACGTTGAATACTGGGTGCGGGCCAAGGAAAGGGGGAATGTTGAGCTCAAAAGAATTGTCACCCACATCCTTGGTGATGGTATACGGCCCATAATGAAGTGGGTGAAGCTTCTGATGGGGCCCTGTAAGGCGTTCTTTCTGCAAGTGCAACCAAACTTTGTCTCCCACTCAAAACTTATGTGGCACCCGATGTTGATCATGGCATTTCTTTTACTTGGCATTAGAATTTTGTAGAATATCCTGAACCTGTTGGCGGATGTGATAGATCCGCTCAATGAACTGGATGGCTTTGTCAGCTTCTGGTTGAGGAGGGGATGAGTCGGTCGAGGTGGTCACCGGGGGTAGTGCAACATCCATGGGGCCCAATGGTTGGAATCCTAACCCCACATGAAGGGGATTGTGGTTAGTTGAACTATGCATGGCTTTGTTGTAACTATGTTGGACATAAGGAAGACTATCATCCCATTTGAGGGGGTATTTTTAATTGTACATGCACAAGATATGTACGATCATCTTATTGATGACCTCAGTTTGGCCATCTGTCTGGGGGTGGAAGGCAGTGGATTTAGTGAGCTTGGTATCCAACAGTGACCAGAGGCTCGACCAGAATGTGATGAGGAACCGACTGTCATGGTCTAAGATAATGGTTTGTGGGATCCAAAAATGTACCCATGCTCGTTCAAAGAAGAGCTTGGCAGTGGCTTTTGTTGTGATGTTCTTCTTGCAAGCAGCTAGAATCTCCATCTTGGAAAAGTGATCAACAACCACAAAAACACAGTCATTTCCCCTCTTGGTGGATGGGAGGCTCGACATGTAGTCCATTGAGATGGATTCCCACTGCCTGTCAGGAGTAGGCAGAGGGGTGTAAATGCCCTGTTTCTTAGTGGTCAGTTTGGCAATAGTGCAGGTAATGCAGGACCTGATATACTTTTCGACATCATGTCTAAGTTTCAGCCAATAGAAATGTTTCTGCAGCACTGCCATTGTCTTTTTGATGCCAAAGTGTCATGCCACCCGACTATAGTGATCTTCCCAAATCAACTTCACACGCTCGCTTGATGGAACGCAAAGATGGCCTAGATGGCACAACAACCCATCTTGAAGATGGAAATTAGTGACCAGTGATTTGGTGCCCAACATTTGGTAGGTGGTGGAGAAGACAGGGTATGTCTCCTAGAGATGGGGCCATCTAGAAGTCTCGTGGCTGCAAGAGGCTAGAACCATAGTGAGTGTCGCAACTGGAGGTCGTCTGAGGCAATCAACAACTTGGTTGGTGCTTCCTATTTTATACTTGATGTTGAGGTGGAATTTTTGTAAGTATGTGGACCACTTCTGATGGCAGTCATTCTATAATTTTCCTTGGGTCTACATGAACCATAGTGGCTTGTGATCAGTGTGGATGATTGTCTCCTTCCCAAGATGTAATGTCTCCACTAGTGGCAGGCTTGCACAATGGAGTACATTTATTTGTCGTAAGTAGGGTACTTACGGACAACATCTAATAGTGTCTCATTATGATATGCCACGGGGTGGTCATGTTGAGTGAGAACAGCACCCACAGCATAGTCTAAAGCATTTGTCTCGATCTCAAAGGGATGTTGCAGGTCCAGTAATGACAGTACTAGGGATGAGCACAAACGCTTCTTCAAGTCATCAAAGGCTTTTTGTTGGGACAGGCCCCACACAAATGTTTCCTTACCGCCACCCCTAGTTACTTGGTGGAGGTCCCATCCGATATGAGAGAATCCCAACACGAATTTGCGATAAAAATTAGTGAGGCCCAAGAAGGCAATCTTCCATACATCTTTTTGTTGTATTGGGACCTAGTGGTAGCCAGACTTCATATCAATCTTACTAAAGTATTTGGCCCCCGTGAGCTAATCAAGGAGGTCGTCGATTCGAGGAATCAGGTACCGGTTTCAGACTGTGATTTTATTTAGGGCTCAATAATCAATGCAAAGTCGTCAAGTCCCATCTTTCTTCTTCACCAGCACGATTAAGCTCCCACAAGGCAATGAGTTGGGATGTATGGCCCCTTGTGGAGCAGTTTTTGAATATGCCTCTTTATCTCCTTGTTTTCTAACAGAGAGAGGCGATAGACTAACCCATTGGGTAGCGGTGTGTCTAGGGTCATATCCATGGGATGCTTGACCTGGAAGTGTAGAGGTACCCCAGTAGGAGAGGAGAAGATATCTGAGTGTTCTTCCAAGACTTCATCCACTTTCTTCTATTGTGTGGAGAGATCGGACGTAGAGGCCCTAGATGTGGCTACGATCTTTCGCTCACTCTGAGAGAGAATCATGAAGAAGACAAATTTCTCAGTCTGAGAGATGACCTTCCTGCATTGCTTGGAAGAGATCAAGGAAATAGCACTAGGAGGGACTGCCTCGGGTAACCTATACAATTTCCTGTTCAAAGTAATAATAATACTACGAGGCCTAGACTCATATACAACATGACATTTACATAAATAATTTTGGCCCTAAAGAACATTAAAAACTTAGATAGGATAAACATCACACAATACCTTGTCTTTGAAGGGCTTGATGTCATATGATAGTTGGCATTGTTGGCTGACACGGAGATCACTTCCTTGGAAGAGCCATCCAATGGTGTAGGGTTGTGGGTGCGGCGTTTTCGGCAAGGCCAGTCGTTTGATGACCTCTACTAAGATGAGGTTCTTTTGGCTACTATTGTCAATGATGAAGTGTAACAGGGTTCCTTTTACCCACATACGTGAATGGAATAGGCGTTCACCTTCTTCTAGCTCATCCGGTTCACTAGGTTGGATCTTGGTGGTAGAAACAGTGGCATTGGGATCCATGTCAATGATATGTCTTCCCCTTTCTAGTTCTGACTTAGAGTCAGAACCTACATCTGATTAAGAGGCTTTCACTTCGGCCACCAACAACTACTTTGAGCGGTAGTCAATAGTGTTATGCCAAGGGCTCTTATGGAAGTCGCACCACTTCCTAGTATCTTTCTCTGTATTTTAGGTGTCCTTCTTTGCTTTCATATTGGATTGTTTGTCCTGATACTATACATATTTTCTCTGTCCTTTTCTCTATGGGTTGGGGCCACCCCTTCCTAGATTTTGTTGTGAGGGGTTCCCATGCCCAAATTGTCACATCTTTTGTTTGATCTTTTGCTCGATTTTGACAGTGTATCAGTAGGTCGCACCCAAGGACGAGATGTCCAGAAATTCAATTTTGATCTAGATGTATCTATGCAGAGCACCATGATACTTGAGCACCACATGTCTCTCTGGATATTTGATACCCAGTTTGGTGTGCAAGGTATGGAATATATTTGTGAACTCTAGGAATATGACAACTTGTATATATTTGTGTGGTCCATTTGGTATACAATTCATCATAACTTTTGACAGGGTAGTATTGTTCCTTAATATCATCCCTAAAGTATTCCCAGGTGGTCACGATTTTAAATAATGAGGGTTCCTCTGTTCCCTTTTGCTCACAGAAAGTTTCCCACCAATATTTGACATGGGGAATGGCTTTGAGGAGTGAAAAAGTAATATTTTCTCTATTTGAAAAGTTATGGACAAAAAAATAACCTTCTAGTAGGCTCAACCACTTTTCTACAACATCTGCATCTATATGACCTTCAAATATAGGAATATCAAAGTTTATTTGTAACTTGAAGGGGGCGGTGCCTCCGCTCAAGGAAGATGTGTCGCTTGTTGGTAGTCGTTGAAGGATTTGCATGAAACTATCCATCATCTCGTTCTTTTGTTGCATGAGGGCTTCCTCAAGCAACATTTTGAAAGGATATCATGTCCCATCATCTTTATTTTCTCCTTCCATGAGAGTTCGCTTCGGCGTGCGAGATATTTTTTCCTCAAGAGAAACAAGCTCGAGACCCAATTCTTTGTACCCTGACCTCGTTGGGGACATGCATTAAGACAACAAGGAGCAGACCGCTCTGATACCACTGATCTGGATTTTATGAGCAGAATGAAATGAATATAAATTATTAAAATATGATTAACAATGAATAATAGAGATACAGTAAAATTGTTTTTCTATTCAATAAGGAAATAAGTTGAAACTGTAAAATACAGCGAAAAACAAGCTTGTTGGAATGGTGGTGGCTTATCTCTGAGGAGAGATGCGATGGTCGCGCTCATTCACAAGAAGATAATTACAATGAGGCTCTAAAGGAATTTTTAAAATAAACAAGAATTTCAAAAACCCTAGACATCCAAAAACCTAACCCTAGGAGAAGAAACGCCAAAATTCATGTGGACCTCGTTTGGGTAAGTTAGTACATCAACTTCCCAAGGTCGTAAATTTTGCATACGATCTTCGTTTTAGGCACACAATATCCTATTGGAAATGTATCATCGAGGATATTCATTTTGGGGGCTCAGTTAGAGGCTCAAGCTATCATTTAGAATCTCGATCCCGAAAAACCTTCATTTAGCCCCTCAAAATGGCCTCAGAAGTTAAAAACGGCTAAAAATAGTAAATTGCCAAAATTGCTAGAAAATTGTTTTGAGTGAGTTGGAAAAGGTGGGTGGCCACCGATATCCACCTGTATCATCAAGGCTCTTCAAACTCTCATATTCTATGTTCTAGTGATGTTTTCTCTATGACCAATCCTCCAAGTGCTTCATATCGCTTTCCAGACCTGATCCAATGAGTTCTTGCAAAACCCCAATTCACAGGGGTCTTCATGGGATGCCTACGGGGTGTCTAGTGGGGCATCGTGGGATGTCCCTAGTTCAACCTATGGGAACTCATCCTTTCCCAGGTGCATGAAATCCTCCTATCATGTTTTTCCCTAATGAACAGTCTCCTCCATAAATTTTCCACAAACTTCTTTCGTGAGATGACATGACTTCAAATTCTCTCCAAAATGAAAACAAGCACCACAATGAACTCAAATGAGTATTCTAGATGAATCCCCCTCTTGTTTATATAGGGTTGATATTGCACCACCAAAACTAAACCTGCAGTGGAAGGGGTTTTTCCAAAACCCCAACAAAAATATTGGCTACAATAGAACTCAATAAGATATCAAAACATAATGCCAAGGGGAAGGGTTTCTCCTCTATTTATCCTTCCTTTGGATCTTCTAGATCTTTCCCCCATTTTGACCAAATAAAATCTTCACTTTATTTTCCCTCCAATTCCTTTAAATATAATTGTTTATTTTATTTAATGTCGCTTTTAGGGTTTGACAATATTTTTACCTAGTGACACCTCCTTGACTCCCTTTTTCCTTGTGGACTATATCCTACGGGAGTCATGTAGGCTACTGAGTCGTCCCAATCAATTGAAAGGGGACATTACATTCCTCCCTTCCCAATAGTTCTTTTCCTCAATCAGTTATATATCAGGGTGTTGTAAAATCTTCTCCCCCTCCCATGTAGCATCTTCTGCAGGTAATCCTCTCCATACAACCAAATATTCTCAAATGACCCTGCTCTTAAGTCTTCGTTCACTGTAATAAACTATCCTCTCATGAGGTAGAACCAAATTCCCTTCCTCATCTAGTGGAGGAAGATATGTCGAAGTGGCGACCTGTTGTCCCAAAGCCTTCTTGAGGCAGGATAGATGGAAGGTGTTTTGGATCATGCTACCCTCTAGTATCTCCAGCTCGTGTGTCACTTCCACAAATATATTGATCACTTTGTATGGTCCATAAAAATGGGGCTTTATATTCTTTGCACCACTCTTCTTCAGCAACTACTATCTGTATGGCTGTAATCTGAGAAAGAAAAGATATCCAACCTCAAATTTATGTTCTACCCTTTGTCTATTTGCATAGATTTTATGTTGATTCTGAGCGGCCTGCAGACTCTCCTTCGGGACTCTTAAGATGTCTTTACTTTCCTATAATCAGTCCTTGGACTTAGGATCTCTTCTCTCTCCAAATTCAAAATCCAAAAATATGGAGCATCATATCCATACAATGCCCTGAATGGGCTCATCTCGATGGACATGTGATAAGTGGTGTTGTAGAAGTGCTCACCTAGATGCAATCATTTTATCCATGACTATTGTTTCCCTGGCACATAGTTGCTCAGGTACCCTTCTACCAATTTATTTACTATGTCATTTTTCCCATCTATCTGGGGATGATAGCTAGTGCTAGGTGCCAACTATGTTCTGGATAACCTAAAAAACTCCCACCAAAACACACTAAGAAACGTGGTATCCCAATCACTAACTATGTTTCTTGGTAGGCCATGGAGTATGAACACTTCCCTAAAGAATATATATGTTACCTAATATGTGTTATTTAACATGTCCACCACCACATAAATGCAATCCCTACCCTGCACCTTCGGTAATCTTGTGATGAAGTCCATAGAAATGCTTTCCCATTTTTGCTCTAAAATCGACAATGGCTGAAGGTCATGACTAGAAACTTGTAGTTCCCATAGTGACACTTGAATGTTGTTTTATGTGTATCCTCCTCCCTGGCCCAAATCTGGTGGTACCCTAATCACATATCAACCTTTGAGAAATACACTGCCCCATGTAGCTCATTGATAATCTCATCAATCCTAGGTATTAGGTATTGGTTCTTGATGGTATTTTTATTTAGCACCCTCTAGTCTATGCACATCCTCATAGTACCATATTTCTTCTTCACCAATACAATTGACAAAGCGAAAGGACTAGAACTAGGTCAGATATGTCCCATCTCTAGCATCTCCTTTATGTCATTCTCTATTTCGTCCTTGAATCTCTTGGGATGCCTGTAGGGAGTGGTGATAAAGGGCTTCGACCCTTCTTATAGCTCAATGACATGCTCAAATCCTCTATTTGTTGGTCTCCTTGTTGGAAATGGTTCAAACACTCTCTCATTCTTTCCCAGCAATGCCTAGATATCCACAAGGTAATGTTGGCATTCTTGTGATGTATTCTCCATAGTGATCAAGAACTTTGTTGCTCAAGTCATGTCCCCATGTCTAAAAAAGGCCTCCATGTGCTAGTTAGACACAATATCCCAGGGGAACCTGTTGACATACCTCTCAGGAAAACTCGCTACCCATCCTTGTCCCGGAAATCCATTCTCGTGTATTTATAATTCATGTGAATATCCCCCAAAGAGAATAGCCACTGAACTCCTAACACCACATGTGTATCTTCTAAATACAAAATGTAAAAGTCATCGGTCAATGTGTAGTTACCCAAGGTTACTTCCAGTCCTCGGATCCTCTGAGTGCACATCATTTTGTACCTATATGCTACTACCACATTGAATCCCTCTAAATCCTCTGCATGGATCTTCCTCCAGTCGACAAGTGCAACATCAATGAAATTGTGGCTAGATCCATCATCCACTAATGTCGTAACTCTCTTCCCTTGCACAATGCCTCTAATCCTAAAGGTATAATATTTAGGGACTCATGAAAGTGTGGCAATGGTTACCCCCTTAGGGATACCTTGTAATAGTTCTTGATTTGTAGTTTTCAAGGGCTCACTACTGTCCTATCCAATACCTTTGTTATCAATGTCATCCTCCTCATTGGAAACCAGGTCGATGTAATGGACTTTACCCTTTCCCATACATCTATGACATGGTTCCCATATATATTTGCAACTAAAACATATATTATTCCTCCTTAGTTCTCTCTAAGTCTCTTCATTCATTTTTTCCTTATCTATCCATGATTTCTGTGGAAATTTAGTCTCCTTGCCTCATTGAGGGATGAAGGATTTTGTCGGAGCGTTCTTGTTGACTGCGCCCTTCATATCCTGGGATCTAATGATGGCTTCATGAAATTTGGTTGGCCTAAATACCTTCACCCATTATCTCATGGGTTTAGTCAGACCTTCCATGAATAACATCACCAACCTCTGTTGAGAGATATCCATCGCCATAACTGTCATTCTTTGAAATTTTCTGATGTATGCTTTTGGTGTGCCTATTTGTTTCAATTGTGCCAACTCCATTAAGTGTATTTAAGGTTCCTTCTGGTCAAACCTATCCATCAATATCCGAGTGAAGTCCACATCTGAAGTGATGTTGGCATGCCCTAATGTCACCATCCCATGGTACGACCATTCATGAGCTTCTCCTTCCAAGTGAAGAGTGTCATATTGAATTGCTTATGCTTTGAACATTGGGTTGAGCTGGAGGTAGGTGTCCAACTTATGTAACAAGGCCCTAGTTGTACTCTTTGTTTATCCATCAAAGGGTGGAATAGTCAATCTTCCCACCTTGTGCATGAGTTCAAAATTATGTGGGCTATGTGTTCCTTTGTTCCCCTCCCTTGGGCCATACTTATGTTTGAGTTCACAGAAGTCTTTATAGGAAACATTCTCATGGATGTATGCATATATTGTTTTGTACTCTTTGTATGAGGTGTTAATATAAATCCTCTGTTCTTGTTGCTCCTTTGGTTCTATAGGATACCATGTCAGAAACTGTGGTAATAAAGACCTAGGGATATTTAAGGTCTTACTCTGAGTTGGGGTGTGGTTTTTTCTATTCTCATAGTATATTTTTTCACTCCCAAAGGATCCACTGGGTCCACCTTGACCTACACCATTCATATTTCCATGTTGTCCTAAAAACTATGTGAATTCATCAAGTGATTGTTGTTGGAACTTTGTTGTATCTTCCTATCTCCTGACTAAATCTTGTAGTATCTGGATCACCTCATTGTTTTCTCACATGCTTCCTTATGGTTCTGACTCTACGTGTTTTACTTATGTTTCTCTTTCTAGTAATTCTCGAGAAGTATGTCCTCCACTCCCATTTATTATAGGCATCAATGTAGTCACAAGAGGGTATAATCACCAACTCTGATACCACTGTAATGATCCCAACTAGGATAGATGGGAAATATATGTGTACTACCCAAAATTGATATTCTTATTTTTGTGATTTTATCAAACAATTTGTTGGAAGTTCCAAATAGTATCTTAAACATAGACTATCAAACTAAACCTGCAGTGGAAGGGTTTTTCCCAAAACCCCAACAAAAACATTGGATACAAGAGAACTCAATAAGATATCAAAACATAATGCCAAGGGGAAGGGTTTCTCGTCTATTTATCCTTCCTTTGGATCTTCTATATCTTTCCCCCATTTTGACTAAATCAAATATTCACTTTATTTTCCCTCCCATTCCATTAAATATAATTGTTTATTTTATTTAATGTCACTTTTAGGGTTTGACAATATTTTTACCAAGTGGCACCTCCTTGACTCCCTTTTTCATTATTGACTATAGACTACAAGATTTATATAGGATATTGAGTCATCATGATCACTTGTAAGGGGACATTACAGCCAAGTGAGAACTGTCACAGTGTCGCATGACCCGGAGAGAGAACAAGACTTAACATCTTAGGTGGATCTCCAAGGGGGTTGTGATTGTTGGTATAAAAGATACTTCGACAATAGTCCTGACTGTGGAAATTGGGAGAATATTTTATAGAAGTCGGTTTGAATTTGATGCGAAAACAACGTACTGCAATTATGACAATGGTGAATAGTTTGGTGGGTAGATTGATTCATCACAGAGATAGTTGGTGCCAAAACCTATGACAGAGGTTGGTTCTGTTTGACAGGACAAGTTACAAACAAATTTGGTACTAGGAGAAGGAAATTATATATGTATTCCTTTTGTGAACTGAGAGTGAGTCTGTGTGGAAAAATTAAGCACTTGGATAGGGTGAACAATCGTAGAACTCGTCCCAGATTTCATCGCAAATTTTTGGTGAAGTCTTGAGGAAAGTTCGTGCCTACCTTGGATGAACCACTTGCAAGTAGATGTGAAGATACCTGGAGGGATGGTCATGGAAGGATCACACACAGATTATAGTGACATCGATAGGGAGCCCAAGACAAGTTGAATGAAGAATCAACTTATTATCTTGGAGATTATTATTGAGTAGATGACGGATGTAATGTTCCAAAATGGTGATAAGGTTGAAAGTATGGAAACTTATATGGGAAATATGGTGTGTGGGTTTAATGAATACATGTAGGAGTGTCAGATGAATGTGAATGATATCACAGACACCTTGATTCACAATGTTCAAGACAGACTCAAGGCAAGAGAAGATGCATTGGCCTTAGTTACTCAGAAGTTGAAGGATAAAGAGGACATCGTCACATTATTGAAACAAGATGTATCCAATGGGAAAATATTATATGTCATGCAAATGAGGATCAATATAAAGGAACATGAGCCTTATGATGGTAAACACAATGCTATGTTGCTTGGAAACTTTTGTTGGCAAAATAGAGTAGAACTTGGAGTGGTTGAAAAGAAGTTCAAGTGAAGCGAAAGTGAATGTTGTTGTGATGTTCTTGAAGGGGACTACTAAGCTTTTGTGGAGGAATCGATTGGAAGACTTAGCAGCTGGGTGAACCACAGAGAAGATCGAAAACTAAGAAGAGATGAAGGCATCCTTGAAGGCACAATTTGGTCCATGAAACCAAGCGTGGATTGCAAGAAATTAGTTGTTGGTTCTTAGGCACACTAGTAAGATCTAAGCCTACATCAAGAAGTTTTTTGGGATCATGTTGGAGATAAAAGATATGTCAAAGGAACACATACTTTTCCACTTCATGAATGGTTTGAAACCATGGGTGAAAAGGGACTTGTGATGCCAAAATGTGCAAACACTTCTGACAACCATCACCGCAACAAACAAACTGCTAAAATTCAAGGGTGAAGCCAAGAAAAGTCCTAGAATCAGTGAAGATGCCCAAGGTGAGAAGAAACAAGGGAAGAGGAAGAATAAGGACAAAGGAAAGGAAAAGGCATCCAAGGATAGAGAATAAAATGCCAAACAAACGAATGCACCAAAGGAGAAGAAATTGATTTCATGTTAGATTTGTGCCAAGGAACACTATGTGAAGAATTGTCCCTTGAAATAGAAGTTGAATTCCTTGGAGAAAGTAAACAACCCATATGTTAGGGTCTTGAAATTATTTAACATTTTCATGGAGGGAGGATCCACAGAGAGACAAGAGAAATATGGGATAAGACTTTATTATGTGCAAGCTGAAATCAACGATAAGTTAGTGGTTGTGATGGTGGATAGTGGGGTGACTCGTAACTTCATAAGGGAGGATACAGTGCGAAGACTTGGGTTGCAACCTGATCCAATGTAGAAAACCTTCAAAGCAATAAAATTAGGTGTAGAGAGGGTCATTGGTGTAGCCAAGCATGTCTCATTGAAACTTGGGGATTGATGCAGAAGTGAAAGTTTCACCATTGTTTCCATGGACAATTTTTAAGTCATGTTGGGGAAAACGTTAATGAGAAGGGAAAACGAGATGCGTATTCATCACATAGATATTTTATCCATTCTATTGAAACAAACACCATGTTTTTTTCCTACCATGAGGGGGAAGGGAGGAGGCATGCATATTTATTCTTTGTGGTTGATTGTTGTGAACAGACAAAGTGGAAAACCTTGTGGGGATGAACTTGGACAATGTGAGGTAATGGTTGGATGACCCAATGTAGAGAAAAAAGAAAGGCCAATTCTGATGGAATGGAGGCTTGTCGATGTTGAATACATGGTCAGAGATCTGGATAAGGCATTATATGGCTTGGAAAATGTCTGTTTGGAAAAGTTTGAAGTCATGCAACAAGGATCGGCAGAAGCTGTAGAAAATATGATGTTGAAGAAGTTCGTTGAACAGGGGAAGAATCCATCCATAAACCAATAATTTGGGAAGGAGACACATTAACCTTGGTATACGAAGACAAAGGAGGAGGTCAATCCATCCTCTATAGAACTTGGGAAAGGTGAATGGTCATATGAACCTGAGCTCGAATGACTCGTTTGTTGGAGAGATTTATATTTTCGACACATTGGTTCAGTGGGAGTTAACTGACTAGTTCTGTTTTAGAATTTCTATTTAGACCAGCACTATAATGCATGCATGCTTTCCTAAGGAAAGCTAACTGCTTGATTTATTTTCTTAATTATGGAATTGTATTTCCTATATATGAGTGTATTCCACTCATTCATTGTATAATAATGATCATCATTGATCAACTCATTGGATTAGTGTGAATATATTTTATCATTTTTCCATATTGAATCTCTCATCCTTTCTTGATAAGATTTGTGTGTACTTGCTTTAGCTAGGTCCCATGTGCATGTTTCGATGAAACATTGACATGGTATCATATCTATGTTGCTTGGAGTAAGCCAGACAAGCCATAGAATAAGGAAAATTGTAGTTTTGGCAAGAAAAATCCCTTTCTTAGTCAAAAAACATGATCGTTGCACCTTCTCCATGTCGAAAGGAGTGATCGTTGCACCCAAACTTACGATTTTTCAAATTCTTGAATGGTCATGACCAATACACTAGAAAAGTGTGACCTGGTCTCTTAGTGTATTAAGGAAAGGTGCAACCACCTCTTAAAGTGCCCTTTTCTGCAATGATTTCTCAGTTTTCCACTTTCATATTGAGAGTAAATTTTAGGGGTTCTCAGACACAGTGGGAGAGATGGATACGACATGAATTCTACAGTCAAACTTGGTGGTAATCCTCACACCATACAATTATTTTGATTGGAAACTCAAGGAAGAATTCCAACTCAGAAGGAAAGGACTGTACAATTTGACGATGGGGACAGAAACAAAACCTACATCAGCAATTGAGAAGACCAGAAGGGCGAACTGAAAGGATGAGGCCACAAGAATTCTTCTTGAATTGATTTCAACTTATTTATGGTTTCATGTTGTCACATGCAAGACTCCAAACGTGATATAGACCACCTTGGAAATTATGTTTGGAAAGCAAGATGAGATGAGAGGTCATATGCTTGAGGTAGAGTTGAATACCTTGGATCCTAAAAGTTTTGATAATATACAGGATTTATTTACCAAGTATAAATATTTGATATTGAGCTTGGCATCTTGTGGTATTGATAATTCTACACAAATAGACCAAATTATTCTAACAATATTGGCTAAGTTAGGACCATAATATGTTGTCTATGTCTCCACTTTCCATTCTGGCAAATATCTCTTAGGAACAAAGTGGAATATGTCTACCATGGATCAATTCATTTGATTCTCTCACACATGAGAAGGAAAAGCTCATTCATATGGGCCTAATAAAGGATCACAAAGTACATGCACTCACCATGCATGATGGAAAAGGATCATCCAAATAGAAAGGAAAGGGAAACCACATTCAGAGCCAAAGAAGGACAGATATTCCAAACCCTTCAAGGATTCTTCAAGTTCCAAAGACTCTTCAGATTCCAAGAAGAAGAAGGAGGTAAATTAGTGCATGTATTGCAATAATCCAAATCATGAATAATATGCATGCATGAATAAGCAAATCGATCTTATGGCACATGCACTTCAGAAAAACAAACTTGGAAACTTCATTCCAGAAGGAGTCAATAAAAAGAAGGAAGAAGATCCTACTCCTAAGAAAGGTAATCATCATGCTCTTGTTGCAATTAATTCCCCATCTAATTCATGGATTATATATTCTGGTGCATCACATCATATGGCAGAGAAAGAGGAATTTTTTACGTCTTTGAGTTCATGCTCAAGACCCCCTATTCTCATGGGGGATGATACTCCAGTAGCAGTATCATGAGAGGGGAAAGTGGAACTCCCTAATGGAAGTTTTAAGAATGATTTACATGTTCCAAAGATTTCTATGAATCTTCTCTCAGTTTATCAGATCACTCAGAAAGGTAAAAAGGTTGAATTTACATCAGATTCAGTTTTTGTAATTGACATGCATGACAATTCCATTATTTCGATTGGTGAGGTGGATCAGAAATAAAGGTTGTATAAATTCACTAAGTTTGTTTACAATGGCTCCTCTTTACTACTTACACATAAGGAGATTACTTTGCATGCACCTCCAGTGCAACATGAAGATACTTGTGTGCTTCCACAAGTTCCATACATCATACATGATTCCATACACTCAAATTCGGTACATAGAAATGAGAAGGTAGTACAGCCAGATAAGGAGCCAACACCAAATCTTTAGCAGATTCCCAAGTGGGCAAAGTCCACGCTTTAGGAAACAAGTGTTATTTCAAGATATCCATTGGATTCGAGGAGGACTAAATCTCATCATGAGGATCCTTCTCATGTATTTTCATCTTTTGAACCAATGATTCCCATGCTTTCTATATGGTTCAATCTTCATATACACATACCTACAGTAAGGTTGTGGGAAATCCATCATGGAAAGAATCCATGCAGGAGGAGTATAACTCACTCCTAAAGAATCAAACTTGGGATCGGGTTCCACTTCCATAGACAATAAAAGAGATGTGCTAATTTTTTCATAGACAATATCTCAATATTGTCACACAACCATAGGCACGTAGCCACCCCCGAGCACCATAACCTTGATAGATATAATAATTATGGAAGAAATACCAGACCCAACAGATAACCAAGAGATAACATATCTCTCTTTCTCCAAGAATAGTGCACTAAACAGAAATTCCATAACCCAGAAACCAAGACCAAAATCTTAGTTGCAGTAGTTGCAGTTGCACTCCAAACTTCTGCACCACTTGTATGTGTGGGCTGTGAGAGTGTGTATGAAAAAATGAGCTCAAGTAACCTCTATTTATACTGCTCCAACTCACTTGATTGGGTTGAATTCTCTTTCTAGAGACTAATAACTCAATATTAATTATTATCTTTAGCCAACTTGTCTTCTAGGGTTATTATCCAACGTTTTAGGGTTTATCTTGCTTCCCAAAATATTCTACTATTGTCAAAGGTTATACATAGAGGTTAATACCTCCCATGGATACCATAATATCAACACTCCCTCCCATCTAGGGAGGTATTAAAGGTAATTTTATTGAGCACAACTAGACGATTCAATCGATAGCATCATCATAACCACATAGGCTATCTCATGATCACATAGATCAACTTATGAGCAAGATCACCACTATCATTATCATCTGATAGAATCAACTGAATCATCTCTTGAGGCCATACTCCATCTGAGTAATTGGGCATGATGTTGAGTAAGTCACTAACTCAATAGAGTGATACAAGAACCATTCTTCTAATCTGGACATACGTCCTAGAAGAATAGTTGTCCGAAGATATGTTGAAAGCCCCGCAATGGGATACAAGGATAATTATTCTAATCTGGACCTATGTCCTAGAAGAATGACTATCCTGGACCATTTTCCCTCCATCCACTACTGTGAACTCAGGGAAAATGTTTCTCATGTACCAATCTCTCCACTCTGGTCACTACTGTGAACTCGGGAAGATAGACCATTATTCTAATCCATACATACGTCCTAGAAGAATAGTTGTCCATGGTACATCAATAATCTGTAAACCTGGACCATTCTCAACAAGGAGGATCTCTATCCACTAGCAATGTTTTCTTCCTGGACCATTCTCCACTTGGAGAATGTCTGTCCATCAACACACTGACTATCCATATATTTGGAAAACATATCCAACACTAGTGGTTGTCTCCATGGAAATCAAATAGTAGCATACAACTTCCACAATGCCATCCAATAGAACACAATTGTATCTATTCATAGTAGTATACAACTACTATCCAGTAGTACACAACCACTCCTAGTAGCACACGGCTACTCACTAGTGACACACAGTCACTACCAGTGGAACATATCCACCACAGTAGCATACAGCTACTTTCCAGAGACATACAGTCTCCACAACAATAATATCATCTAGCATAAACAATATCATGATATAAACCTAGTCATCTTGGCCATTCTTCCACTCACATATGTAAGATATGGAAGAGCATATTCCCTCATAAAGTTAAACATCATCCATGGGTTATCTCAACTATTCTTCCAAATCATAGAAGAATAATTGTCTTTGATTTCTTAACCTGGACCATTCACCTAACTGGGCCATTCTTTCAGCAATAATCATAGTGCAACCTAGAGAGAATGTTTTTTCCCTAGGGCATGACTGTCCCTGATTGTTGAAATTGGACCATTCGCCTAACTAGGTCATTCTTCTGGCACTAATCATAATGAAACCTGGAGAGAATGAGTATTCCCTAGGGAATGATTGTCTAGACCATTTCCTATGGAAATTATTGTCCTGCACCAACCTCCTATAGCGTACCATTCTTCAAAATTTCTCACAACTGTGAACTTTGAAAGAATGACTGCTCGGAGAGGTAGACCATTCTTCTTGACCACTACACATTGTGACTACCAAGAAGAATGATTGTTCTTGACCATTCCCCCACACTAGCCACAAGGGGAATCGTTGTCTATGGTACATCAGAAATCTATCGAACCATTTTCATTACAAAAATGATTGTCCGATATGGACCATTTTCCGAACTAGAAAATGATTGGCTGTCAAAAATCTTGGGCCACTTTCCAGACTGGAAGGTGACTGCCCAAGATGGACCATTTTCCGAACTAGAAAATGACAGCCCATAAATCAATAACATATCAGTTCTCCATCCCAACCTAGGGAGTAATCACTTCCTTTTCCAATAAGGAAGCCATCTCCACGAGTCCAGCTTGTCCCTTAAGTATGAAAACTTTTCATCTTAGACAGAGGCTTTACCAAAATATTTGGTATCTTCTCATCAGTGGAGATATACTGGAGAACCACTTCTCCCCTCTGGAATTTATCACGGAGAAAATAGTACTTGATATCAATGTGCTTCAATTTTTCATGGAACACTAGGTTTTCTAAAAGTTTCACACATCTTTGATTATCACAATATATCACGATCGAATCCAACACCTAATCAAACAGTCTAGAAACCAGCTTACGAAGCCACACTTCTTTCGTACAAGAATCACAAGCTGCAATAGATATTGCTTATGCAGTGTTTAGTGCAAAAAAACTTTTGTTTCCTGCTATCCCATCGTATCATGGAAAGGCTCAAATCGAAACATATCCAAGAATCACTTCTTCTGTTATTTGCACTCCTTGCCCAATCTAAAAATATAAATCTATGTAGTTGTATATCATAACTCAAACGTCCCACAAAGAAAATATATGGTTGAGTATTCTCCAAATACATTAATGAGCCATCCAATTGTCAATACAAGGATGATTCTACTGGATTAGAATCTCTTATATTCTTCATATATGTCATCATGGGAGTTTTCCATAGATTTTTAATCCATTATCCTGGACTTCTGAATAACCATTTCGATACACTTCCTCTATCACAGGAATTTTTCACCACGCTTTTGTTGTACATGAGAGGCTCTGCACCAATTTTCTTGAATCCATACATGGGTCTATTTTTGGTATACCTCAAAACCTTGAGGTTTCTCTACATATGTGTCTTCTTCAATTACTTTGTTGAGAAGAACAGTCTTTACATCCATCTAATGTAAACTCCAACCCATGGATACCGCAAGATATATAATGGCTCAGGTAAAGGTATATATGGTTACTGGAACAAGTTGTCATCATAGTCTTCTCCCTCCTTCTGGGATAACCCTATAGCCCTGAATCTTACCTTGTATCTATCAATGCTTCCGTTTATAAGACTTTTTCACAATTTCTCACATACATTTTGTTCTTCATCGCAACTTCCTTCTTCAACGTTGGAGTCCACGGAATATTTTATAGATTCCATGACCTTCCTTATTGAAGGTTCCAACTTCTTCCTTTTATCATAGGAACAAAAATGTAGATGGGCAACCATGGATATTAAATGCTTCTTTTCGAAGAAGACTTCTTCTAGAATCAAGCTAAACACGTGTTGTTTATCATGGATGCTACTTCCAATGAAGAACATGGATAGATACTTCATGGTATTCATGGATTCCTCAATGGATCATATTATAGGGGATTAGCTCCCTCCTAATCTTGGTTTCATGCCTGAATGAGCAATATGAATGCTCTTCTTTTGGAATTTTGTAATCAGCTCCCTCCATCTGAGAGAGTCCATGTGTCTATTTTCATCCTTCTTGCTTTCTGCAAAGTGTCACAAGGTTATTCTAGTTTCCTCTTGATTACTGACTTCTTTCTAAGTCTGACTCCCTTTGAGTCTCTTTAAGTTTGTTATTATTTGTTCTCATTGTTGCCCATCTGGTATTTGTTTCAAGCATTGTATCATCCTTATAAAATTCTTCTATGACATCTTCCACAAAGATTTTTCATCAAACATATTTCACAAAGGTACCTGCCCAGAACAAGAACAACAAGAGTAAACAAGAAATATCTCTCTAGAGGAAATGTTAGTTCATATTGAAAACAAGTACAATAAGCATCTATATCAATGGTATTCATATGCAGTCAATTATTCATTGCACCTACCAATAATAGAACCTTTTCAAAGACTGCTTTTGTAATGTAGCAACTATCACTCTTGATAGTTGCTAATTTGAAGCTTAACAATTTAATTAAACCTATAACCTGAAGCCTCAACTGTTGTGTAGGGTGCATGTGTGCCTATGAATGCAGTGAATCCAATATTATAGCTTGGACAAGGTCTCTAGTACTTTCGCTACAAACACACTCATGTTTTTCTAGATGATATAACTTGGATAGCATATACAAGTGCATACCTTTGAAGACTTGTAGCATCATCCAGCTTGTCTTCCAATGTGAAAATATATACCATCTTGACAAGAGGATATTAGAAACTAAATTAGAGGATTTAATGATTAGAACCAGCTAGCAACTCTAAAATTTCAACTTTGACCACAAAATCAATTTGACCAGAAGTCAACCTTTAACTTTGACCAATCAAACTTTGACTTTGACCAAAAATTCAAACCTCACATTTTTGCTAGCTGAGGGTACCACTTGTATGTGTGAGCTATGAGAGTGTGTATGACCAAATGAGCTCAAGCGCCCTCTATTTATATTGATCCAACTCACTTGACTGGGTCGACTTCTCTTCCTAGAGGCTAATAACTCAATATTAATTATTCTCTTGAGTTTACTTGTCTTCTAGGGCTATTATCAAACGTTTTAGGGTTTCTCTTGCTTCCTGGAATATTCTAGTCTCTTCAAAGGTTACACGTAGAGGTTAATACCTCATGCAGCTACTATAATATCAACACAATCTTCAGATACACATACCTATAGTAATGTTGTGGGCAATCGATTATGGCAATCATCCATGCAAGAGGAGTATGACTCACTCCTAGAGAATCAGGCTTGGGATTTGGTTCCACTTCCACCAAAAAAGAATATTTTCAGGGAATCAAGAGGTACAAATCTAGACAGGTTTCCAAAGGAATTCATCAGATCCATAAATATCTCTACATCTTCATGAAGACTTTCAGTGAGAAGAAGTTTCATACTTTGTGGGATCGTCTTGGAGTGAGGAACACAATTTCCTAGCATCTTCTTTTTCTTATTTTGATGCAATGTTTTTTGTGGGGGGGTTTTGTTCCCAGGTGGTTTTCTCGCTTTTCTCATTTTTATTCAGTGTTCATTGTTGCATTGTACATGAGTACCTAATATGGCCTAGTTGTCGGACTCTTTTTTACTCCATAGTGATCTTCAAGGGGGATGTTGGAGAAATTTATATTTTCAACACACTAGTTCAGTGGGAGTTAACTGATTAGTTCTATTTTAGACTTTCTATTAAGACCATCATTATTATGCATGCATGCATTCCTAAGGAAAGCTAAATGCTCGATTGCTTTTCTTAACTATGGAATGTTCTTTCCTATATGAGTGTATTCCACTCATTCATTGCATCATAATGATCATCATTAATCATCTCATTGGAGTAGTGTATATGAGTGTATTCCACTCATTGTATCATAATTATCATCATTGATCATCCATATTGAATATCTCATCCTTGCTTGATAATATTTGTTTGTACTTGCTTTAGCTAGGTCTCATGTGCAGGTTTTGATGAAACATTGACATAGTTCAAGAGAACGAAGATAGAATCAGTTCAAGTGTACCTATACTTATGTATATAACATAAAATTATGGTGACTCTCCATTGATCACATCGGGACATATTGGACATGAGGGAGATGGCTCAAATAGTCATCCTCCTTCACATTCACACTAGATAGAAGCACATTGGCTCTTTGTCAGGGTGGAGGGACAATGAGACCTTTCGGGTACCTAGAGAAAGGTGCCTTAGTAAAGTTTGGACACTATTGAGACACAGGTTGGGTGACTTGGAACATTGGGGATAGAGTGTGGACTTTGTCATGGAAGAATTGAGGAGTTATGACTGTGACGAGTTTGCAAAAAGAAAGGGTGTTTGAGAATGAAGATATGAGTTCTTGTGGTTGAAGCATGACGATTAGACTAGCTACCCAACTAAACGAAGTCACAAAGGGATCCAACACACGAAATCATGAACAAACAAAACCAAAGTATGGAGGAAACAGTAAGTCATAGAGATGTGACAATTCATGGATTCATAGATCTTCCTAAGGGGAGGTTGTTTTGGTCATAGTTGCAAGAGGTAGCAGTTGTTGGGTTAAGATGAGATCTAGAGATGGAGCAGACACACCATGGAGATCATTTTCAATGGATGTTTCCAAGGAAGACAACAACTTTGAGTGGGTTAAAATGCAAATCCCTCTGCGACACCCACCGAGCATGTGTGCTCCTTGGATAGACTTGTGGGTGAGTTGGTCGACGAACACAAAGAGGGATTTGATTAGTTCGACACACAACAGTTTTGCATGCATGGGTAGGATCACCTTGGTAAAATGATGGTGGCATGTGGACCGAAGGGAGCATGCGCCTCACTTTCCTTGTGATAGAATACAAAGACTTGGGTTGCATAAGAGCAAAGGCGGGGTGACTTGGGAGAAATCACAAGAAATGGTTGTATTTACCTTGGTGGAACTGGGCACATTGGGGAGGTCATCTCAACCCTCCTGGCACAACTACGATGAGATGGAGTCAGTTGGAGTCACAGGGAAATATGTGGAGTGAACACGAACACACGGCAAGAGACACAACCATGTGATGGGGCACATCGTTCTAGAGAGGAGACATCAATTTGATGAAGCAAATATGAGGCAAAGGACATGCCTAGGTGATGGGGCACATTGATCCAAAAGGATGTTTCTATTTGTGGAGATGTGATCGAGAGTTGGGGTGCATTAGTAGAGTGAGCACGTCGGTTCAAGAGTGCATTACCAAGTGAAAGGGCACATCAACCCATGGGGCATGTTGGTCCGCAAAGAGACGTGGCGACCCAAGGGATGTGACAATTTGAAAGGGACATGACAGTTGGAAAGGGACACAAACTATTGGCATTCATATAAAATAACCGTGAAGCAAATGAGCTATGGCATAGACAATGGAGATGGAAAAAGACAAGTAACCAAGATACTTCGGTGAAGTTTGGTCACATGTTTGAGGTTGGCACACTATGGGGCGAACCTAAGTCTGGGTGTGACTTGGATAAGTGATTCTTGGGAAGAAGAAGAGGTGACCACAAGTTCTGTGAAGAAGGTTGCGACAGTGAAATCTAAGTGGGGACAGATCTGTGTTGTCGGGCAAGGTGTGAGAGTTGGATTGTCTTGGTGTGTGAGGTGAGTCACTTGTCTTTTCCCAAACATTTAACCAAGATAGTAGTTCTCTTATTGTAACTATGTTTAACATAATAAGATAGGTCAGATGTTAGGCACTGCTGGTGCTACCCACACTATATATATCTCTCTCTTGTATGTTTCGCTAGTGTTCTCTTTATGCTTTGTATGTTTCGCATCTTTGTATAATTGAAATGATTAAGTGTTAAGTTGTTAACAAATTGTCTAAGTGTACAAGTGAGTCACATAGAGTGAGTGTGTGACTCACCCATAGCCCAAAACAGAGTATGGGTATGTTCTATGTGAAGAATCATAGTTCGGGTGAAGTATCCTTGTTGTAGCCAAGCTGCCAAGTCAGAACCATCGTGGTGTCAGACGCCCTAGAGAGATGATGATCCTTAGCATCTCGTGCGAGTCTCGAAGGAGGCCATGACACAGACACTCCTACAATGCCTCCTCAAATCACTCAATAACTTGCAAAATGCCTTGTTAGGTTAGGTAACAATAGAATATGTTGCATGTAATTTTCCAATTAAACAACACAATAGCACGCATGTGTTTAGGAACATACAGACACTTAGGAATGCACGTGTTCCTGAAAACCCTAACTTGGCACCCATGTGTATTGAGTTGGCAAGCTTGCATGGTAATTCAAGGAACATCAAAGCTATATGATCATGAATGCATGTGCATTTATGAGAACACAATCACGTTCATGTGTGTGGCCCATCGCCACAATTTCATCTATCAACTTTTTGTGAGCACCCCAAAAGCTTCCACCATATAGACTTTAACTTAAAATGTTTTCAATTGCTCTAATTTACTTACACTCACTTCCATATTAATCACAAATATATTATCTACAAAGAGATTTCCATACATACACTTAAACCTTAATAACTAAGATGTCTATACACTTCAACCATTTAATTTTATGCTACTTATGTTTTTGACTTGGCTTTCTCTTTTTTCACATTAAGTTTTTCTTTTCTTTTTATGGTATTTAAGAAAAAAAATATAAAGTCTATATTGCAAATGTTGAGCTTGGCGTGGAGAGAAGGGAAGGTATGCCAATTAATTGAACCGATTGCTAAACACATAATGAGTTCAAACGACCTGCGTGGCATGCATTACACCCCAAATATAAAATAAAAACACATGCAATTCCATACATCCTAGGCCAAAAGTACATAAAGTAAAGAGAACAGTCCCTGTACACTACAAGAGATTGGCATGGCGAAAAACTCTTCAACAGTTTCCATATACTTCTGCGGCACACAAAACACAAAATCAGGTCAGGTCCTTACCAGTTTAAATTCAATGTGTTCAGAAAGTTCATGATGCATAGTCTCGCAGTAGGAAGTATCATGCTCATTGGGCCAATAAGTCAACCAAAAGAAGTCGCACAAAAGCCATCTCAATGTCTACCCTTATAAATCTCTCTTCACCCTCGTCTGTGAACACTACACGTGAAGAAATGCCCACAATCGTCTGTGAACACTACACCCACACTTTCTTTGTCGAAGAGGAGAAATACCCATCTCTGAACCATCCATAGCTTCATTTGATCCTGTTCAAATTCATGATCTTTCATGGACACAACCTTATTTCCTGTACCATTATTGTGGAGATCCAATTTCATTATTCCAATATTTTTTGTTGTTTCTCTTGACTACTGAAATTTCCAGTTGCAGTTCCTGATTCCCATGGTTTGTGCAGAATGATATCTACAGGTTTCAGGATCTTTGCACGATTTAGTATGTGAAAACATCAAGATATCGGATTGATCAACTAGGGGGGGAATTGGTAGAAAGATCTGGGAAGGGAAATGGCGTTCGTTTTTTAATCCCAGCTATTCGATTTCTTTCTCAGTCTCTCAGTACTGATCAGATGATGATGGAATAATGTCGCACTGCACATTAGGGATGCGGACCTGCACTTCCATCCAATCTGGAAATATTTCAACGATATAACGGAGCTGAAAAATGGCCTGCACATTATTTCAGGTTAAGGCATAGTGAAGCCGCTCGTCCTTTGTTTGTTCGCAGGATTCCTTGTTACGTGTGATAAAATCCATGAGAAGAACGGGAGTGTAGACTCTTATCATCCAAGAACCGGGATCAGAATTATTGCTCCTTGAGAATGAAAATGGATTCATGACCTCGTGTGTCTGATCATCAAGGCTTCCATTATAGTAGTCTTGTGTGAAAGTGGATGCCACCATGAGCATGGCTCTGTCCAGCTCATCTTCGGGAAATTGTAACATTCTATCCAGATTTTCTTTTGTGTGGGCAGAAGCAAAGTAACACCATAAAATGCACACACTGAAAGAGATTTTATTGCACACTTTGAATGAAATTGTAACATCGCCATGTTTTTATAGACAGTATGGAAGAGTTTGTTCTGGAGCATTCACAAAGAATGGAGTGTC
>ML786473.1:567163-578634 GCA_009831015.1 Picea engelmannii | reverse complement strand
CTTTGACAGATGAAAATGCCTTTATCATTTTGTGTGACTTCAATGCCAAGAAAATATTTTATTAACCCCAAGTCTGTCATCCCAAATTCCTTCTTCATTGTTGATTTAAACATATCAATAGAGAGATTACTTGTATAGATCAAATATCAACATATAGGAAAACAATCAAGATATGACCTTGTTCATTGACTTTGGTGTATAGTGTAGTCTCACTAGTGCTTCTTATGAATTCATTTTTTTATCATGTATGAATCTATTCTGCTATACCAAACCCTTGGTGCTTGCTTCAATCCATAAAGTGTCTTCTTTAACCTGTAAACCTTGTCTTCTTTTCCTTTTACTTCATTCCTTTGTGGTTGCTGCACATAGACTTCTTCTTCTAAATATCCATTCAAGAAGGCTTATTTGACATCCATTTGATAAACTTTCCAATTATGTTGAGCTGCAATGGCTAGTACCATCCTTATTGTGTCAAGTCTTGCTATGGGTGAAAATGTTTCATTGTAATCAACTCCATATTCTTGTGCAAATCCTTTAGCTACTAATCTTGCCTTACATTTGTCAACTTCTCCATTTGCCTTATATTTGGTTTTATACACCCATTTCACACCTATGCATTCTTTCTCCTTATAGGTAAATCAACTAGATCCCATGTATCATTTTTCTTAATAGATTTCATTTCTTCATTCATTGCATTAATCCAGTGTTCTTCCTTAATTGCATTCTCAAAATATATAGGATCTTGAGTAAATAGAGCAAAATTGGATTGCAAATCTATCATATCTCCTTGATCATATATTTCTTGCAAGCTTCTAGTCTTTTTGCCTCTTTATCTTGACCTTAATGATTCAAGTGTAGGATTTGAGTCATAACTTACTTGTGCACTTGATGTTTATCCTTGCTCAACTTCTCTTTGTGAGTTTTCTTCTTGTGGAATTCTTAATGGTATTCCTCCTTGCTCATTTGATTGTTCTCCTTGACCTTTTTCTCCTTTTTCTTCATATAGTATTATTGTACCTGTAATTGTCTTGTCTATATTTCCATCCCATGATTCTTCCTCTTTGAATACAACATCTCTACTTACAATGACTTTCTTGGTTATAGGATTAAACAACTTATATGCCTTAAATTGTTCATCATAACCAATGAAAATGCATTTTTCACTTTTATCATCCAATTTACTCCTTGTTTGTTTAGGCACATGTGCATATGCAATGCAACCAAATACTCTAAAATGAGAAACACTATGATTCTTACCACTCCATGTTTGTTGAGGAATCATGTCCCTCACAGTCTTTGTTGGACTCATGTTCAATATATAAACTGTACAAGCTACTGCTTCAGCCCAATATTCATTAGATAGATTCTTGTCTTTCAACATACTTCTTTCCATCTCCATTATTGTACGATTCTTCCATTCTGCAACACCATTATGTTGAGGTGTATAGCTTGTAGTGAACTGCTTCTTTATTCCATGATACCTGCAATATTCCAAAACCTCATTTGACTTGTATTCTCCTTCTCTATCTGATCTTAATATCGTAATAGATAGGTCACTTTGCTTCTCAACCAATGCCTTGAATTCCTTAAACTTGTCAAATGTTTCAGATTTGTGTTTGAGGAAATAAACCCATGTTTTTCTACTATAATCATCAATGAATGTCAGAAATATATGCTCCCCCCTAATGATGGTGTTTGCATTGGACCACATAAATCTGTATGCACAATTTCTAAAGGTGCCCAATCTCTATATGACTTCTCTTTTGGAAATCTTTTCCTATGTTGCTTTCCCAAAATACAACTTTCACATGAACTTATTGTTGCTTGAATGGGTGGTAAGCCTCTTACCATTTCATTTCTTTGCAACAAACACGGTCCTTTAAAGTTTAGATGGCCATACCTCAAGTGCCATATCCATGCTTGATCTTGAATTGATGCCTTGAAACTTGCTCCAATCTTCTCCATCATTTAACTTTTCATGTAAAGTGGGAACATTTTGTTGTCTGTCATTTTAATCCTTGAAATCACCATTTTACTAGGAGGAATATCAAATATAGTGCATACATTATTCTCAAAAGAAACTCTATAACCCTTTTGAGTAAGTTGTCTCACACTTATGAGATTATGCTTCAAACCAAGCACAAAATAAACATCAGGAATAGTTTTATTTCCACTATTTGTTATTACATTGATTGCACCTTTTCCCATGACTTCTACAATATTATCATTACCCAATTTAATTTGTGCTTTAACTGATGCATCCAAATCCTCAAACAACCCTTTATTTCCAGTCATATGGTTACTACAACCACTATCAAGAAACCAAATGTTACTTGCATTTTCTTGAGCTACATCACATGTAATAAACAATGTCTCAGAACTACTCTCACAGAAATGTGCATTCTGTTTTCTCATATCTGCTTGTCTCTTTTGGCATTCATTTGCAAAGTGACCATACTTCTTGCAGTAATAACATTTAATCTTTGATTTGTCATACCTTTGAGATGTCTGGTTGTGATTGTTTTTCCTTGAGCTAAAACTTTGATTTCTCCTTCCTCTTGGGTCTTGATTCTTTCTTTTTTCTCTTTGAAAATTATTTATTCCTCTTCCTCTTCCTCTTCCTCTAAATCCTAGATTTCCTATTCCTCTGCCTCTGCCAAATGTTATTTGTGTTTTGAATGCATGGTCCAATGAGGTATTGCCATTCATGTTCAACCTATCTTCATAATTTTTCAAGGAGCCAACCAACTCATCCATAGAATATTTAGTCAAATCTTTAGAGTCTTCAATTACCACAACAATTGCATCAAATTTTCTAGGCAGACTTCTTAAAACCTTTTCTACAACCTTTTGATCTTCTATCTCATCACCATTTAGCCTTATTTGATTAACCAACTCTGTAACAAGATATGTAAATTGATCTATTGAATCAGAATCTTTCATTTGCATGTTTTCAAATTCTCTTCTAAGTGTTGGAGTTTGACAATTTTTACCTTGCTAGTGCCTTGATATGTTGTCTCTAGAATGTCCCATGCTTGCATGGTTGTAGTGGTTGGTTTAATCTTTCCAACAACCTAATCGTCCAACGCTTGTCCAATTATCTGCAAAGCCCTTTTATTATTTTGCCTATTTTCATCAACACTCAAAATAAACTCATCTTGTAGTTCATTATAACCAACCATTACTATATCTTATAGCTCATATGAGTCAAATGCTAATTTCATTCTAAATGCCCAATTATCATAATTTTTGAAAATGTTGGAATCATTAATTAATGATACATATCCATGCCATTTTTTTTTTTAAATCAAGCCCAAAAAAATTGTCAGCAAAATTTAAACTATACAATAACACTCACATAGCACTCACACAATGGACAAATATTGTCGTAGACTTTCCTCCGCTCATAGTGTATTCAATCCTTCATTAGATTACTCACACCAACCAAAACAGCAATAAAACACAACTTGTTGCTCAGCCAAATATATGTCAATACAGTCTGTAAATTTCACCAAACAAAGCCTAAAATATATCAGTAAATGCAGCTCTGTAACTTGATTTGCATCTTATTAACCAAAGGCTCAAATAAAGAAACGCTTTGGGATCTGCGGATCAATATTCTTAAAGCATTCACAACAATTATATATGGATAATACAGAAAACACCTATAGAAGGATGATCAAAAGGCGACCAAACAGCCTCAATACAGCAATTTTCAAGATGAGTACAATAATCAAACCTCCCAGTTGTTGCTGACATGAATGTGGGGTTTACCCACCAAATTAAAAAGGTCAAAACTCACACCTGTCACGGGACAAGAAGAAGGGTTCTTCTAAATTGTTTCTCCTCTTCTTCGCCCAAGAGAGTCGGGAGCGGCTCTGCGCCTTTCTTCCTGGCAGCGGCTCCTTTGCGAATGCAGAATCTGGAAATAAAAAAAAAACTCACTGCTAACACTACCCTTACAACCTTCCTTACGCGGGCTCCGCCGGTCCAACAAATCGAACTGGGCGCTTCTCTCATCCACGATCGTTCTTTTCTCACGGATCTGGGCTCTTCTTCCAACCACGGCCGCACAATCTTCACATCTTACACTTGCTCTACGGCTCTCACTGCGGCTCAATGCACAGCCTTCAGTTCTCACGGCACTCGTTGCTCACAGCCTTCACTGCTAACCTGGAAGCTGCGGCTTCCTCTCTAACTACTCGCTCATCTTATAACAACTCGCTCACCTCGCTATGATACCACGATGCGTGGGCAGAAGCAAAGGAACACCATAAAATGCACACTGAAAAAGATTTTATTGTACATTCTGAAGAAAATTCTTACATCGTTATGTTTTTATAGATAATATAAAAGAGTCTGGAAGTTTTCGAAAAAAAAAAGCGATCCGTGGTAAGTGGGTGGGTAGAGAAATTACTCTTCCAACATCTTTATTTATTGTGGGCGCCAACATCTTTATTTATTGTGGGCGACGTTGCATGCAGCTAGAAACGCAAAGCTGAAAAGATTTGTAACCTGTAGAACATCTGAATTGGCGAGGAAATCCACAATCGGTTACCCAACACATTTTATATGTGTCTTGAAATGTGTATTCGATCCCAAACTGTGAGAGGCATACTTCCGAAACTGTAGATAAGCCCAACGGGAAAACGTGTTCCTGCGCACCCGTAGAATGCCATCTCCACTTCCAGGTGGAGAAGTCCTGATTCAACATCTCCTTTCAAAAAAATTCTATCAATTTTGATTTGCTTACTGTGAGGAGGCGAACTTGTCAATGTCAGGTAAGGAGAATCGATGAAATCAGGACTTAAGAAACGTCAGTGCGCTCCCGGAGGACCTCGGCTTCCATAGAATCAAGAGTGGTCTGGAATTTGCTGGCGAAACTCATTGGCTGCCTCCACCCTTGATGGTATCGCCACGAATATCCACGGGTAGGCGGCATCTTAGCAGTCGAAATACAGAGAAAATGCACTGGAGGCGAAAAACAAGAACAGCATCCACCAGAGGGTTCCACCGCTGCTGGGGGATCACCAAATTTTCCAACGCAGAGCCTTTGGGAGAGCTGTCACCCTCCTCACTTATAAAGAAACCAATAAACGCTCCCTCCTTCCAACCTGTTCCACAAATTTTCATTCACGGGTACGATAGCTGGTATGGATATTCATGCGACATAGATGCATCCGAAGAGTCCTATCATATCATGCAGTGGCTTCATTGCATCGATACCACTGCTCGTCTTGAGAGAATTTGTGGAACAGGTTAGAAGGAGGGAGCGTTTATTGGTTTCTTTATAAGTGAGGAAAGTTGGAAGGAGGTAGCGATTATTGGAGGAAAGTTGGAAGGAGGTAGCGATTATTGGTTGAGGAGGATGGACAAGCCTTCACCATGTACTAAGTYAATGATTAGTTTAGTGTATGATTTTTTAGGTAATAAAAAATATAGGTACAGTCTATGCAATTTTCATGTCCATCCAAGTTTGATCGTGATGCTGCAAACATCCATGTAAACTTCTTGCGAACTCCCTCCATTTTCGGCAATCTCACTAGGTGTGGTCTCGCTGGCAACTCACTGACAACCGCTGGCAATCCTCACTAGGTGCGGTCTCACTGGCAACTCACTGACAACCGCCCCTGTGGCTGCCTTAATTGCCTCGGATCCTTAACGTAGATCTACGCTCCTTAATATTTGCTACCAACCCGGGCGTGTTAATACTACCAGCAAGGAATTTGGAGATCTAATTTCTTATCGTYTCTCAATAATCTGGTAATCTGACGTGGTAATCAGCCAGTCATCATAGTAAATTTTAAATATGATCAAGTAAAAGTAAAAAAATAAACATGTAAATGCATGCCTTTATCATAGTGAGGAAGTTAGAGGTTGAAATCACAACCATTGATTTATTGGGACCACTAAAAATATTCCATCAATATTTAATCATTCAAAATTGATTAAACACTAAAAACTTATTAAATGTGTCCATCTAAATAATATCATATGTTAATTATGAATTTTGTATTGTATAAATTATGATAATGTTTTTTTAAATATCTTAAAAAAAATTATTATTATTGAAATTAGGTTAAAAGTTATATTTTTTAATTATTTTTTAATAAAAATAGTTTATACAATATTGCTATTTAATATATAGTAATTTCATCTCTTTACATAGTTTTAGATTAAAATTGTTTACCATGAACATTGTTCTCATTAATTAATGGTCATTATAGTTTTAGATCAAAATTGTTTACCATGAACATTGTTCTCATTAATTAATGGCCACTATGTTGTTAATGGTGTTCAGTTTTAGATCAAAATTATTTACAATGAACATTGCTCTCATTAATTAATGGTCATCATAGTTTTAGAACAAAATTGTTTACCATGAACATTGTTCTCATTAATTAATGATCACTATGTTGTTAATAGTGTTCTAATGGTAAAATTTTTCTACAAAAAAGTTTGGAGAAAGTTGAATTGCTCATTTTTTTCTACAACAAAGTTTGGAGAAAGTTGAATTGCTCATTATATTATGTTGTATTTCACTGGATAGAGGATACTAAGTCCATTGGTAGTTTAGTGGTAAAGAGTAGCCCATAATTTAAGTTTAAGTAATACATATTTTATGTTATTGTATTTGATTAAATATGGTTATAATTAAATTTAGTGACAAATTTATTAGGTTAAAGTGTAAATGGAATGGAATTTGTTTAAGTAAATAATTTTTTTATAATAATAAATAATATGATGTTTTAGTGTTTGGTATTTTATAATTTTTAAATTTTGTTATATGTTATTTTACATTACTTGTGAGGTTTAATATGTAATTTTATGTTATGGATGTGTCTACATAAGTAGTGATCCAGTTGTTATAATTATTTTGTAAAATGTTATCGATATTTTACTAAATAATTTGTTACAACAATTTTAAAATTCTTATGTTATGTTAATGGTGTGTCCAAGTAAGTAGTGATTTTCATCTTAATATAATTAATTTGTAAAATGTCACTCATATTTTACTAAATAATTTGCCACAACAATCTTTAAATGCAACTAGAAACATTGTGATGTTATACTTTATTATGCACCAAGTGTTTAAGATTGAAATGTAATCTTAGCGGCATTACATTCAAAATATTCAAATTATTGAATGAACTAAAAAGACAAGAGAAAAGGCAGAGTAGTAAAATAAAGCACAACAAAGTAGTAAAATAAAGCACACCATTAACACATTGAACACGGTATGTACTTTCACAAATTCAATATGGAAACTGCTAATAATAAAATGAGGAATGTGTCTTGCTCTTTTCTTCTTAGATATATAATGCCAGATACAAAGAAAGATGGAATCATTATGGAGTTGCAATAAACATGTGGCATGTAAATGGATGTTAGAGGGTTTTCTTCTTCTTCACAATAGGAACAAAACCCTTTCCTTTCTTTACACCTTAGTTTTTAACATGTCTTGATATCTCTCTAGGGTTAGGGTTTTTGCATGGCCCAAGTCTCGATTAGGGTTAGGATTTTAGACCCTCTAGAAAATTCTTGAAACTTCACATGATGTGACTAGCACAAGATGTGTAAGTAAGGTGCGTTGATGTGGCATCCCATTGGTATCTTGGTAGTTAAAGTATATGTAAACTTGTTGGAAGCACAACACCCTCATAGAGACTCTGAATTGAGGTCCTCTTTAACCATTGGAAATCTCTTGATGAGTAGAACAATGTGCAGGTGCTCAGAACTTTGCTTGTTCCAAAAAAAAATTGTTTAAAACTCTTGAAGCTTCAAGACTCCAAAATATCACCAAAATGGGTTTTGCCCCTAAGATGCTCTAACAATGCCATGACTTTGTTTATCTGCATAGAAAGCATTATAATGGATGTCAAATTAAATAGTTATCCATTTTAGATCATACCTTCCCCATCTTGGGAGCATTTGGTCCCAAAGGAAAAATTTCCCCAACTTTCTCTTTAGAGTACCATTTAATCATTTTATAAACCCTAATCATTCTACAAACCCTATTATTTATGTGAGTAGAATGAATGATCCTAAATACATCATGGCCTCTCAAAGCTTACACATTTCAAACAATCATTTTAAACTTGTTGACTTTATGTGTTGTGTTATGTATTGTCATTGAAAACAACAGTCATGCTCGTATAGAGAATTTTGAAGTGGAGAAGAAGAATACTAAAAGAGATTTTTGGGAGATCATGGGCCATGTTGCCTCTGCTACTCATCGAGTCCCAAGGTTGTGATCACCATTATTATTATTGTGTTATTATTGCTATTGGGACACATTGCATTTGGGGAATGAATGAAAGTAAACTCTGGCCACCTCCACACTTGATAATATCCTTCCATAGCTTCAATTTCACCTCCCATGTTTAGTTGAGTTTGTTGATAATGATCAATCGGAATATTTCAAACAAAATATACAAATGTGAAGTAGGAATGTTTCAAACATAATATACAAATGTAAAGTAGGAATATTTCAAACATAATACACAATTTTAAGGTTAACATAGAATTTTAGAATGTGTAATGGCTCCCTTCAATTGACAAATTAAGATGTTTATTTATTTATGTGTATATTAAAGTATAGGAGTATAGGTTACTATGATCTTTAACCAAATGTAATATGTTCAACATCTATACATTATAAGAAAATAAAATATATTAAGCTCGCAATAATTCAACTCTTATGTTAATAAGATACACTACTTACTTGTGATTACACGTCTTAACATAAAAATGTTCAACATCTATACATTATAAGAAAATAAGATATATTAAGCTCGCAATAATTCAACTCTTATGTTAATAAGAGACACTACTTACTTGTGATTACACGTCTTAAAATAAAAATCATGATGTTTACACGTCTTAACATAAAAATCATGATATGTTAAATCAAATATAAAATCATAATTCAATGTTCACAACTAACATATAGTAACACAAGAGCAGAGGATTGAACCTACTTCTGATGTTATACCATTCAACACTATGGTATGGTAAACCATATTTATTTCACATGTAAAGTATTGAAGATGATATGTATTAGGAAACTCCAGTTTGATGTGGTATCAAACGATTCTATTTTGACATGTGAGAAGGTTAATAGCTAGCTTGATGGCACATTTTAGATAAGTGATGCATACTATATATAATTCATTACCATTTGTCATGATGCCCAACAAAATATACAATGATCCACCTAAAATACCAACATGCCAACATTAAGACACTCGCCATGGATGGAACAACAACAATTTATCATTGTTGAGTGGCAGTGAACACCAACCCATGAGGGGCATTTGAGGATATACATTACATAATGTTATCATCACCATTAAAGTAGTTCCTTGTTGATGACCTTCATAATGGTGAGTTTTTTTATAACAAAGTTTGGAGAAATTTGGGTGAGACAGTAACTACTCATGTTAAGTTTAAATAAACAAAATAATATAATGGGTATTGTTGTGGAAAAAAAAAATGTTAGGTTAAATTGCTCATTAAATCATGTTTCTTTTCGTAGAAGTATAGGTTCTCACTCACCTATGTAAATTAAGAATTCCAAGTGAGGATATTGGTACTTTGTTAGGTCTCAAAGATTCCCCTCTCTTCCCTAGTTTTTAGAATGGAGGATGGTAGTAATCACCTACCAAAATATCGGTTGGTAACCCCAAGGGAATCACACAGGAGCATATACTAATTGACTAACTAATGAGCCCCATAATTTCCTTATTTTTCTCATCTTCCTATGGCCATTTATCTTCTGAAAACCCTAAGCCTTGCCACCCTAAACACTATATTTGTTGAGCTTGCCAATTTTGCAAGCATTTACAGTTTGTTAATTAATTACTTGCAATTAGTTAATTTGGTAGTATTTTATGGGATTTTGTGATGGGATTTTGGGAGTTTACATGTATTGATGAGTAATGTCTTATTAGTATGTTTGTTGATGAATCATGAATGTTATATGTAACACCCACATTTTTAACCCCCTGAATTAATTGAAATTAAATTATGATTGGTAATGGTTATTTGATCATGGAGATAATATTTCCATGCTATGACTTGTAAATGATGTAAAGGTGTCATATAAAATCCAACCAATTGACTAATGGATGAAGCCTTAAAGTAATGGACATGATACCAATAGAGGAAAGAGGGAGGGGTTCGTTGTGTCAAGAGACCCCAAGCCACCTTGATGAAGTATGCTGAAGAAAATAACCATAGTTTCCTCTAGCTTGCAGTTGTAGTCACATATTAAAAAAGGAACAGTTGGGTAGTTAAGAATTACTACCAACATAAATGCATGGAATGACTGCAAGGTACGCCCATGGAAATTCATGGACCGCCCAACTGCATGGAAAAAAAAACTTCAAGAGAGAAATGATGGGCGTAGGAGGGATGTGCAGGGGGGGCAGAGAGTAGAAGACACATGCGTGCATGGAGAGAAGGGATTTATGGTATGGGGAACACATGAGCAGAGGTTGTTGAGTGATGGAGAACCCACGTGTGGGAAGACATGCATGAGTCTCATAGTAAGATTGTTTGCAGGACTAGTCTAAGAATCCTGGAACTCGACTTGAGTTGAGAAGACCAGGGACTTGGTGTAGGAAGGGCACATGAGAAACCTTGTGGAGGCCCTGGTCATGGTGGGTGTAAGGACTGGTGTTCAACTTTCTAATTGCCTTGAGAGCCTGAGAGAATTCCCTGGTGGTATCATGGCTTGACAAAGGGGTGGCATGCTGCCGAAGTGACAGAGCATCGAAGCCTATGGTTGGGTCTTCACCCAAAGTTAGTTGGTTGGTTAAATTCATCATTGAATAGATAAGTGTCTTTACCTGTAATGTCTATTGAATGCATGTTATAACTATAGATTGTATCATGTTCATCTGAATGATTTAAAGGTGTTGAATGAACGTTGAGTTCTGAGCTAAATGGGTTATCGATGTCAATGATATGAGGAAGACCATTATTGGCTAACGAATTATGTAATCCCCCCCCCCCCACCTTGGAAATAGAAGGTGGGTCTTACTATATTTTGCTTGCCTGTATTCCTTAACTAGCTATTGTCTCTTGTGATGAATGATAAATGAGAAGATCTACTTGGATATGTAAATTCTTAGTTTATTTTACTATGCTTTAAATTACTGGTAACTTAACCTATGGGATAGAACTTAAATGGAAAGTTTACATGATATTGAAACCTTCATTTGGGAGTTCTAGGTATAAGGTTTCTTGCTTAAGAAAAGGAGTTAAAAACTCATGGGAACAACGTTAAACACCCCTACAGGAAGAACTAATGAAGGACTGTGAGATTGCTAAGTCCTGGGGTAGTCCTTAAACCTTTGAAATTTCTGTGTAGAACTGAAGAGGAACGATAATCATTAGATCGGAGGGGAGGATAAACCTCTCATGTCCGATCGTCACCAAAGATATAGGACTAGTGGCAGAGTCTC
>ML786473.1:550420-562507 GCA_009831015.1 Picea engelmannii | reverse complement strand
TTATGGAACCTCTCCGAAAAATTTCCCTTCTCTGTTTATAATGGAGGTTGTTAGTATAGGCAAGAAGCCAAAGGTTTTTGTGACCCTAGCCCCTATCCCCTTTGATCCTTCTTCACAACATTTGTTGGAGCACAACTAGAAAGAGCAAGAACAAATTCGCAGACGAGAGAAGAAAGAGGTTCTGGGTGAGATCTCAAATGTCAACCTTTTTTATCTCCATATAGAATGTCCCATTTTGAGATGTCATATAGTGTTTTCTTGTTCATAATCCCCATCTATCCCCCTCTCTCTCTCTCTCTCTCTCTCTCTCTCTCTCTCTCTCTCTCTCTCTCTCTCTCTCTCCAACTTTGTCCCTCTCCCTCCCTCTCTTTATCTCTCTCCTTTCCCCACTTACCCCACTCTCTCTCCCCATCCCCGCCCTCCCCCTCTCTCCCCCCTCCCTCCTCTCTCTCTCTCTCTCAACCTCCCTCTCACTCTTGCTCCTCTTTCTCCCTCCCTCCTTCTCTCAATCTCTCCCCTTTCCTCCATCCTTACATCCATTTATCTATATCCCCATACCTCCATGTCTATTTCCAACCCCCTCTCTCCCTCCTCCCTCTATATCCTTGCTTCTCTCTTCCCCCCACCTCTCTCCCTCTTTCTCTCCCTCTCACTCTACCCATATCCCTCAGGTTTCGTAAATGTGCATTTACAAAAGTGGCTTTTGTATATGTGCATTTGAAAAAGTCAGCTTTTGTATATGCGCATTTACAAAATTTGGCTTCCATATCTGCACATTTACAGAAGTTGGCTTTCGTATATGTGCATATACGAATGTCGTCAACTTCCTTAAATCCGTGTTTACGGAAGTAGTCAGCTTCTGTAAATGCGCATATATGGAACTCGTCATCCCTAAATGTGCATTTAGGAAAGTTGGCTTCTGTAAATGTGACTTTTGTAAGTGTGACATAAATAGTTCCAGTTTTGCAAAAGAGCACATTTGTTACCAATGGCTTCTAGCGCTTCCCTAGACCAAAAGGCCAAAGGTAATTCGGAAAAAATTTCCCATACTTTCATTACCATCATAGATTCCTTAAGGGGGTAAAAGTCCATTGTCCATGGTTTCAGGGACAAACCAGACGGGCCCCAGGGACCATCTCTTCCTGCGGATTTCTTCGCAATCATCATCCGAAAGGAAAGAAAAATAGATCAAGCTTCTAGAAAAGATGTGTATCTTAGGGACGTATCCAATTAGCGGTTTCCAGTGGTTCTGCAACCAGCTTGTTAGAGCCTTTTCTTCTGGATATTTTCCATTAAACCTTCCATCCAGGGTCCTCAATCAATGGCTTCATCAATCTGTTCATTTCATCTGGCTGGCATTCATAATCATTAACAGAAGAGATATTTACATAAGCATTTTAAACTCATTAGATTTAATAGAAGTATTTTCATTCCACATGTGTGTTAGAACCTTCTTTCAAAACCTTTAACCTCACTAGTTGACATATTACTATTTCAAAGAGCCCACAACCAATGACATATTTCCCTTTGCAACCTGATTTTCTACCAGTGGAATAGTGATAACCTAAGGTTGAAAGAATTAGATTTCATTTCAAGTTTTAAATTTTAGGTGAAATTTCCCTTTCTATATTTCATAATATTTACTCAAACATTCTATGTTCTTTTCATACTTCATAACAAACTTACATTCCCTGCATCTACTATGAAAAATAATTAAATATAACTATTAATTAATTCTAACAACATCTAGTAGAAAATATTTTAAACTTTATACTTTATATTAATATTACCACTTCACAAAGGAAAAATATCAAAAGTTTCTTATGAATATTCCAATGGCTCTAAAGGATACATTCATGTGTTTTTTCTACTTCAAATATGAAAAGGAAAAATGGATAACAAGCCCAATTCAACCTTTGATTATATCCCTCTTCACCTAGTAGTAGTTGCAGATCTTGGTTTGTTTGCTTCAAGTTCTGAATGACATGAAGCTTATCTATACTTGTAACAAATCAAACTTTTGCATTCTCTATTATTACTTGTAAATATTCATTGAATATTAACCCTTTACATATGACTTCACATTGAATGACTAAAGAAAATAGTTGATAACCAAGGATGGTGATTTTCTTATGTAGGGGACAAATACAATAGAGCTTGTTCTTCCATCAATAACATGTTCCTTTGACAAGTACATAATCTCCTTCATTCAATTTTAGATAGAGATTGATAATCCATTTCAAAATACCTCACATACTTGCATTGTTAAAACTATTTTATGTAGAAATTATTTGGGATCCTATCCCTAAGAACTCAAATTAGCATGCTTAAAGTCAACATCAAGGTGAATTTGCAACAAATATCCCAACTTCATAACATATCCAGTTACAAAAACAACTTGAGCTATCCAATTCTTATGTCAAATTTATTTCTCTCTAAGTTATGATGTCATCACGATGTGATGATAAAATGTATCTTAATATACAATGTATATAAATTAATGGCTTTTAGAAATAAGAATGAACTATGATATGGACAATGGTTAAAGTGGTATAAGACAAAAACATAATTTTGCATAACTTCATCCAAATGCTTTCATCACGTCATTATATCCAATCCCCCGGTACTCCTTAAAACCACAAATAAACAAATGTATTGTTAGTAATGTTTCGTAAATAATTTTTTTTATTTAAAATACATGCTAAAATAATATATGCTTCATGTCAATTATCATATGACTACTTTTCGAAAACTTGAAAGTTAAATTTACCTTTCATCGAGCCTCATATGTTCAAATATGGAAGTAATGGAACTGTTGGCATGCATGTGCTAATTTCTTGGATCACTAAATCATTTGGTTCAACTTACAACATAAACCATTAAAATGAAATAAGGTTAGTGTTCATTGTAAGACACGATGCATTAAATATTTAATTGGACAAACTTTAACTAAACTATATAGATATTTTTACAACTCTCTTTTGTCAAAATAATTTAAAAAATGTACCTGTGTTACCCTCAATAATGTCATCAGAAAATAATTGAAGTTGACAATGTCGAACATGACGAGGTTCATTCTAAGATGTGGATCCCTCAACTGTAACTACAATCATACAACATTCCTAAAATGAGTTTGAGGCTAATAATATAATTCATATAATGTAAAACAAATTAAAATCTCTAACTACAATACCTATATTGTCTAGAACGTAATGTTGCACATGATCAGAGGTTCGTTGCACATTCCTACAATATTTTGAAGAAATTATTTCCATTTGATTGTCCATTTTATTCCTTGAGTTTATGCGAACCCATCCAACCCTTTGAAATTGCGGTTTATCCTTAGTTGAATGTCTCTAACGATAATGTTGTATCTTTTTACTTTGCGGGCTCAAAAAATTGTGTTGTCTCTTAGTCGTGATTTTAGATGGAGACATGACACTGACAAAAAAAAAAAGTATCTATGCTTCTAAAGTGCAAAACAATTTGTCAATTGCTTCAGCATGGTTCACATTTGTAGGCAAATTGTTCAACATATGCCTCGCTCTTTTATTGATCGATGCATGTAAAAATTGTAATCTATCAACCTCAGAGATTGGATTGTTCAATGTTGATGTGTTGGTATCAACATGATATGATAAAATATTTACATGGTTAAGGTTTTCTTGGTCTTCTGGTATCAAGGCTCATTGTCGTTGTTTGATTTAAATCAACTAAAAATGTAGGTCTATCAATAATCGGACTTGAAACATTTGCTAATGTATTAATGTCTAAATCATGTTCACTAGCCCACATTTGAACTTTGAATACATGGTTACAAACATTGCCATTCAACGCCCAATCACAACTACAAAAATTAAACTCAGACCATGTGTATATGACATTATACCAGGTATTAGGAGTATCATTATTTTGACTACGAACTAGAAATTCATTCATACTTTTTGGGTCATACAAACAATCTTCATCTGGTATCTGGATTGCTCTAGCCTTTGAGTGAGTCTCTTGCTTCTCACACTTGGTAGGCTTTATAATTCCTACTTTTTTTAAACGTTGATCATGAATATAGTATAGTTCAACTTTTTTCAATAAGATGAACAACAACAAATCCACCCGTTTGTGGCATGATTTGTTATCCTCGTATATGTACCTATATTTTAGATACTTGTGGTAGGATTCAATTGCATTATTGGTGTCTTTATTGGAATGCAGAAATTTCCTATAAGCTTTTGCCCACATATCTGGAAAAAAACTTATCATCAACTAAAGAGTAATGTCTAAAAAAATGCAAGTATGGAATAATAGTTATGATTCAATGTTACATGAAACTTACAGATTTTGTCATTGGATAGCCAAGTGGTGTCAAAATATTTCAAAAACTTTTCCTCTTCACTAAATTCATGAAATATTCTTGCAATTGATTTTCATACAGACTCATCATTTTGGAAACTATGCATGATTTCTCCTAAAGAACGAATAATGTGGACTTTGTTTTCTTTGAGTTTAACTTTGCTTCCAACAGTTTTTACCCATGCTCGATGGACATGCCATACACATAGTAGAATTGAGGAATTGGTTAAACTCTTGAAATAACATTACATTAGAAGAGAGTAAATTATGTGAATTCAACATGTTTTTTTCATGTTTATTTTGAAATAAAACAAATGTCGAACCTTAATACTTGAATCTCGACAGTAGCATCATCTGTGATAAATGCTCATACATGCCAATCTGGATGTTCTTTCATTCCCATATCAAGTAAAGCTGACAACCATTTACAAATATCATATGTAGAATTACGTGATGAAATCACCCAAGCCACTGGAACACCATTACGATGTTTGTCGAATACCATTAACATATAAAGTTGATACTACATTCAAAAAACATAAGTGTTAATATAGTATTCAACACATAAAAATTGATTTTAATCACCATAAAGAAATGAAAATGTTGATTATACGCACCCCATACATATTGGTACTAAATGTGGAATCCATAGACATGGAATTATTGTGTGAATACTGTACCATCGTGGAACGCATCCAATGGGTTTGTATGCCTATAATGAATGGTATGTTTTCCATAATATCTTGCTTTTGATAGAAAAAAAAAAACTATCTGGAAACTGATTATACCAACATTCGACACTTGTTGGATCATTCCCATCCTTCATATATTCTTTATTTCTAATATTATGGTAAATGTTAGAAATATCCATCCTTGTCATTAAGGCATCTCGAGTTACCCCTGTGAATAACTCACTAGATTGGTGTTGCACATCAAAGATGAATTTGTCCCAAACCATTGTGACATTAAAACCATCTTCAATCATCTTTTCTACACTAGGTCGTATATCAAAGGACAAATGTGGTGCATATTTGAATGTTTGAGGTCTACCCATTGCATTATTCTCGTAACACATGCCACCAGATTGATCAATATGCCTACACTCAGTGTATGTTAGAATAGCATCATTTGGATGCATATAAAGTCGATTCATGATGAAATGACATCTACAACCAAATTTAATGCTTTGGCGTCGATTGTGTTTCATTTTTGTTGATCCATGTGGATTCATTGTAATCTCACCACCTGATATTTGACGTGCCAACTCTGGACCATATGCACACCAATAACTAAATAAGAACAATGATAATAAATTAGGAAACATGTCAACACATTTTTTTCATAATAAGATTGAATTAGAAGTTCATAATTATATTAAACAAATAAAGACTCACATGGCATATTCTAGACATGTGTTAATGCGGGCACATACAATCTCCTCCACTTATTTAGATCGATTTGTATTAACAACAAATTGAGTGGGATATTCTTCATCTGATTTCTCCCCATTTATAAAATATCCAAGTTGACTATATGGAATAATAGCAAATTAATCCCCCCCAATTTGAGTCCATGTTAGATATTTAGCTGAAAAATATATCATATCTTTTGGGTCTTCTATGTCCAATTCCATAATGTCTTCCCATTTTCCCATCTATAGAATACATATACAAATTTTACATTTTTGGAGATCAACACTTATGACATTAAGTTGTTATAAATATTTTTCAATGATATCTAATACTAAATGTTACTTTACAATCCATTTTATGTGATTTAATGTTCTATAATATAAATGGCATAACATTATACTCGATCCATGGATGGTAGTATAAGGTGACCCTAAAAGGGTGAGCCTGGTGTGAATAAAGTTGGATTGGGTCCCCCTGGGGGGTAACACATTGTTATGGGATATTGATGTTTGAACATATGTTCAAATAGTTTGAAGGGATGTTCAAAGATGCCAAGTATGGAAAATTGGGTGTAGGTGCAATCATGGTATGTGATGGTTGAGAATTAGTTCTGTGTGAGGAAGTTTGAGCTCCTCCTCATTGTGAAGAAGGACTAGTGGGTAGGTTGTTTGGGATGTGGGCGCCAAACAAGGTAGAACCTATCAAGGTTGATCTTAAAATAATTTCATTCACCGGTGTATGGGATGACTAAGATGATGTATCAGCCAAGTTGGGGATACCTTCCAATATTCGGGGTAGATTCAACAAGCGTCTAGAACAATGGGGATTTTGCAGTTCCCCTATGGTGTTGGACTAGATAAAAATATGTATGTGAGTTTCGATGAGTGAAATAAATGAAGAAGTGATTTATGTATTTTTGGACTAACTCAACAATGTTACTCAAAGATGGATGTAATCAATAGTGGATATCATACATAAAAAAAACCAATCAATCATCAATGTAGGGTAGCGAGGTTTATCGGCGTGGGGAAATAAAAATAAATTTGCACGTGTCCTAAAAGACGTATCATCCTTCCTCTCAATAACATAGGGCCTTCCAAAAGCACTCAATAGTGAGGCATGAATCCACTGGAAGAGGAACTAGTGAAGGTATGAACAATCAGTTATAATGAGGGGTGAAGGGGGCATATCCCGAAAGTACTGACAATATTTCCCAACAATCGTTCAAAATCTGATTGAGGTGTGATTGTAGCCCACAACCGCCACCTATGTAGAAAACCTAGATTTGGCAACTAAGTTACCTGGATCAAGCACGACATTTAGATTTTTGGCCTAAGAAATGGGTCATGGGCTGGATGATTTCCAAGAGTTTAGTGACTCGAGGAGGCATGCACAGAACAACCGGACCTCGGCCTTCGACCCTTCACAAGTATCCCCCTGCCTTATGGTGTAGGAATGCTTGATTTAGAGGATTTTTGGTTTCCTATTTCACAACTTCTAAGTTTCAATGAGAGATGATAATGGGGAGTTGTTTGGATACCTATCCCCGAGATCTTAACTTAGACTACAAATTTCCAATAATTCTAATATATATATATATATATATATATATATATATATATGAAAACTTCTTTTACATCTTTATTCATTAAATATAACATTTATCATATATATCTCATAAAAAAGAATTCCAATATATTTCAATACATTCAAACTTATGATCAAATAACATTTTTCATATATTTTGCATCTTTAACTTGCCAGGTACTTGTTTTCATTAATTACTTCATTCTAATTTTATTTTTTATTTCAGTATTCTAAGTATTTAGTTCAATATTTTTCAGCATTACTTAAATTAGCTAAATCATAAGTTTTTTTCTATTTTAATTTTTCATTCTAATTTTTTTATTTCAATTTCTTGTAAGATTAATTCGTTTCTCACGAAAAATTAAAAGTCACAAATTCCTTAAATTGCTTGAACTATAAGTATATTTCTATTTTAATATTTCATTTTTTTTAACTCCATGATATTTTAGCTTGTTTAACATGCCAATCCAAGTGTAATTAATTTATCTAATATTTTAAAGTAGAACGTTTTTGAAATCTCCATAGTTAGGGTCCTAGGTTGTCAAATATATATCTAAAATACTCAATAATACCATTATATAATTATTAATATATAGTTCAACATTGGGATAATAATACCATTATATATTATTAATATATAGTTATTGAGATATTTTTTCCAAATAGTTATTGAGATATTTACAACATTGAAATATCCCTGGTGAAATATCCCGTGTACTACACCTACATGGCGAAATTCATCAAAACTTGTGCAATGTGATTATCTATCTACAATGCCTCGTTTCATCCCTCTTTTCCTACGCAGTGTCATTGAAGGCCAAGCAGAGCAATATTATGAAGGTAGGTGTGACAGTGAGCTTGGTTAAGCCAATCTAATTAAACCAAATAATTATCCTAACATATTGAACTTCCAAATTCAAAAACTCCAAATTTTTTTATAAATTTTAGTCAGAGTTTGGACAAGAATGTTCTAAACAACATGACTACAAAAGAAAAAAATCGTATCACATTTAAACTACACTAATATATAGGAAATAACACACATTTGCAGAAGTTTAGGAGAAAATGGTGAGAACCCACATATTTCGTAAGCAACTGCATGGGATGGGTTTAAACGGATTTTCACACCACCTCGAGCTGCTATGTTGAGCCAATATCGATATAGCCATTAGAAAATCATGAATGTTGTTGTTATACACATCCCAAGTTGATGTTAATGATCAAAGTCGTATTTACTCCAAAGTCAAGAATAGATGGTCTCGACTCTCGACTCTTCCTCTCTCTTATCGGACGAGTAAGCGGTGAGTAATGAAGATTTGCCCAATTATTACCTTCGCCAGCACAATTTCTTAGTTGTTTTAATTTGCCTTATATATGCCTTTTTATATAGTAATTATTGTGCATCCTATTTTTATACACTTCCAGAACATCACCATTCGGTTCTTCAAGTATAAATCCATCCAGTGTTGGTAGCCAAAGGTTGGGTGGAACTGAGTCTTAGTTCAATTAGGTTGCACTGCACCATCCTCTCAATACTGTCTAATATTTTCTGACATTGAGTTTTCATATTAATTCACTCCATCCCCTATAGTTAGCAAGTCCTTGGGAGAAGGCGAAACATAGGGGATGTGCTGAGATTCCCCACGTCCTACAGTTCCCAAGTCCTTGTGGAAGACGAAATGCAGGGGATGCGTTAAATAACACATTCAGGGAATTAATTCTCCATGTGATTATGTCTGAGTTTTATTGGAAGTGGTAAATGTGCTTATATACTATAAATTTTACTTTATGTGTAAACACAATTGAAACTTTTGTGTGCATGCCAAAAAAATCAGAAAAATCTATCTTAAGATGTTGAAAAAATATATAAAATAGAGATAAAAAAGGGTAAACAAGGATCTTGTGAACTAGAATTAGAATTATAAGAAGAAAATTCTACACGATTTATTCGTTGCAAAACTCTTTCCAAAATACAAACAGTTTGTAGGAATTCAACAAAGAATTAAATACCCCTTCCAAATATCCCTGTAGAAAACTAAACCCTAATCCATAGGAAAAGTCCTTGCTCAAAAAACCAACATCAATGCTCACGGGAAAGAGAATGAAAATGTTTAATGGATTACCAGATTACCGAGAGACTAGTTGATAGAGCTAGGCTAATGGCTTAGATCTCCCAAAAAACCTGTTGATAGAGCTCGGTTGCAGGCTTAGATCTCCCAAATTTCTTGAGTGGAAGTGGTCACCGAATAAGAAATTAGATCTCCCAAATTTCTTGCTGGTAGAAAATATTAATGTGCCTTGGTTGGTAGAAAATATTAACGTGAAATGGTTGGTAGGAAATATTAAAGCGGAAGGAGCGTAGATCTACGTCAAGGATTCAACGGCACTGCAGGCAATTAAGGCAGCGACATGGGCGATTGTCAGCTGAGTTGCCAGCAGGACCGCACCGAGTGAGGGTTGTCAGAAATGGAGTTGTCAGAGTAAGCACGAAGTTTGCATGGATGTCTGCAGCATCACCATCAAACTTGGATTGGCATGAAAATTGCATAGACTCTACCTGTACTTTTTATTACCTAGAAAACCATGCACTAAGTCAATGATTGGCTTAGTGCATGGTGAATAAGGCTTTCCCCAACCGTTACCCTTAGGTTCTCCTCGCACAAACTAACAATTATGTTCAAGCTTCCTCATGATCTGTCTACCAGGTGGGGATTGGCTACGAAGCCAACGCACTTGTCCTAGTTGCTTTTTGAACGATCCTTGTCTAGCTCATCCCATGTAGCAATAAATGTTGGTTGCATAGCTCAGCTCATGTAGCAAACTATGTTGAACACTAATTGTTTCAATGCTAATTAAAATTTCACACCAATGGAATACACTCGAATGTTTCTAACTTCAACATATCATCTCACACTGAAAATGCAATATTAATATTTATTGAAAGTGCAACTAAATCAAACAAAAATCCTTTGTTTCCATGAACTAGAAATATAAGTTTTAAAAAAAAAAGAGTTTGTGATATATTGTTATTGCATCTCACATTATTTGGTTCAACAATTGATTGATATTTTTATGTGGCCATTATCATATAGAGTGAGTATCACATTTTGATGTGTTGTTTCCAAACCTTGGGTATGCTCCTCTTTGTACACTATGTGAAATCTACTTGAATAGGTGCATGTTCGAGGAGGGTCGATTGTAATATCTCAATAATCATTATTTTTTTGGCCTTAATGCCTTAATCTAACCTAAAATTTAAATAAAAGAATCAACAAAATTTTGTGTGTGTGAGTGCCATTAGACTTGTGGTGTTCTTGTTTCCTAGCGATTGTTTCATATTAAAAATGTAAGAATTTAAGGATCAATTATACTCCTACAATCCAAGGAAACTTAATGAAATTCAAGAACAAATTAATGTCAATCAAGCACATGTAGTCAAGCAACCACAAAGAAAATTCAAGCAATTAGGTTGTTGATCACATTAGCATTCAACGAAAAAACTATTTTTCATCAATTCAACCTCTTACTCAAAATTAATTCAACATTAGGTACTTGCAATAATTCTTTTTTGTAAGTGTCAAATAAAAATACCTAACACCCTCCAATTCCTGAATTTAAATTGAAATTGTTGGGTCTTATTGTGAAATTGTGGATCTGCAAGAAGCCTACTTTTTTGTTGAGTCAATCTCATTTGTATACCAAGAGTTGTCTATACAAGGAGGATGTATTCAATGTTTCAAATGGATCGAATTCAAGAATTATTAGAGTTATTGGATACTCTAATACTCATTGCTAAAGACAACACAATCACAATCCACAAAGGAACTTTTCAATCTGTTCTAACTTCTTTGAAAATTTCTCAAACCAAAGTTGAAATTCTTTAGACTCGATCACAGCTTCAACATGATGCCATACAGCTCAAGAATCAACAACTTCTACAACATTTTGAACTAGTATTTTTTAAGAACAATCATATTTTTGAATTTGATGTCTATCAATTTCAAATTCTAAAATCCAATCAGCAGTCCACATAGGATCACCACAGTAATGCAATGAAGAACGAAGATTCAAATAAAGTTGAACCAGATTTCAAGAGTCCATTAATGAAAACCTTTCAATGGTGCAACAACATGCACACATTTATAATAATATCTCTAAGCCTATCATCGGACCTTGGGAAGAAATAAGAAACAACAATCATAGAACATGACTCATATGATAAGGAAGTTACATTTATTGATTAAGGTTGGTTGTCATTGATGTCAACCCTTGAAGAAAGCCCCACAGCACAAAGGTTTGGGTAATGGACCCAAGATTGTTTGATGTAAATATGACTCATTATTGTCTTGTCATGGTTGATTAGAAGTAAAGATGGATTAACTCCAAAGTGGTCCCCTTATGGTGAAAGCCCTCACAGGAAGACGCTTAGCGGAGTAAGAGAACCCATGCTTGATTGTGGAATAATGAGATGAAGGACAATGAATTTTTTAGGGAAACTATCCTATATGGATAGTGTTTTTCATGCCATTTCTGGTGGTATGTGGAACTTCACATAACTCCTCACGGTTAGAGAGTTATGACCATGTGAAGTTGGAGAACCCAGGTTTGGGTAATGGACCCAAATTTGTTTGATGGATAACAGTATGAGTTTTGATATATTTTTAGGTAATACTATTCTATATGGATATTACATGTCATTCCATTTCTGTTGGTATGTGGAGCGTCACATAACTCCTCA
>ML786473.1:493088-516542 GCA_009831015.1 Picea engelmannii | reverse complement strand
ATCTCGACTATATGGGTCCTAACTATCTCATCAATATACCATTTGGTAGTTTCCTTGGCGAGGGTGTGATAAAACAACCTATGTTGGATAGATCCTTCCATGATGTTATTGGAGGAGCACCATAGGTGAAATGTCATGAAATGGTTGGGTGGATCCTCTCTAGGTTTACCCTAAAACTTTGGAATGTCAGTGGGTAGCTTGGTAGGCATGGGTGGCTAAGATGGGTTGTGTAGTATAGGATGATTAATGATCTCAGCCAAATATAGGAGATTCGGACTAGCCATGTATGGTAGGTTATGTCGTATGGGTGAAACCATCCTGGATGGGTGGGTGATGGACAAGATAAACATGGTAATGCTAAAAGAAGACAAGCTAGTAAAGGACAAGTGTGATAATGATGAGTTTGATGTGGACAAACTCAAATTAGGATTTGAATAAGACTCGGCATACCTTGGCAAAGATATGGAAAGAGAACAAATTCCTCCTAATAGAGGAAGAAGAATATAAAGTATATGTGAATATCTATGTGACTGATGTTCATCTGTATTTCCCAACCTTTTAAATCTCTCTAAGCAGATAAGGAAAAGGGACAGTGCTATACAAAAAATTGAATACTCAAAGAAAATGTGGCTAAATTGAAACAAGGGCACAAGTGGTGCAACAATGTTTTATTGTGTGTTTCAATAACTTATAAATGTAGTGCTTTGATGGATGGCTTTTCAAATGATATTTGTAAAGTAAAAGCATTATCCTATGACTCTACTAATCTTATCTCAAATCAAAATCAATGAGTGGGCCTTCGAATTGCTCTCAACGAACGAGGGTGAAACCATTGACGATGACAAGTGAAGATGTGACATAAATAGTTACAATGAAGCACTCTTAGGGAAGATCCAAGATGAAAACAGTTATATGTCTTAGTTGCTTCCACGATCCCATGAATTCTACTCAATGATAAACCTAGTTTTGGCCACTAAGATATCTCTTCACGACTTATGGACAAGGGTAACTGACTTCCAACATTCGATGGGTTAAAATGTAGGTTGATAGAGTTGAATGGCTCCATGAAACTATCAACCTTGACTTAAGCATTTACACTTAAACAAGAGTGTGTCCCTTGTACTAGTTCTTGGCACAACCATCAAAAAGGATTTTAAGCTCCCTAGGAAAACAACTATGCTTCATACGAGAAACAATTGTGGGGAGTTATTTGGACGCATGTCCCCACAATCCTAACTTAGACTATAAATTATGTTGTGATCTTGAGGGAGGAATTAAGTGGTTAAACAATTTAGGTTACTTTATTGTTAGAGGTCTAAGCATCGTGTCATGAACTAATGTTGTTTGGTTTATGGTGTGTGAAGGAGATATTTAAAACTTTCAATCATTTTTTATTGACCAAGATCACTTGTGAGTGCAAGTTGAAGAGCATAATCTAATAGAAGAGTATTTAGGTCCTTCTTTTGTGTGCCCAAGTGAGTGATGGCATAAATTGCAAATGCTAAAGTAAATGTTATAAATGAAATATGCTAAAATGCAATTGCTAGAAAGGAAATTAACTGAAAGCGATAAGCACTTGAAACAAGTTTATTCTCTATACAAGCAAATTCCTCAAGTTGTGAGTAATTAAATGGAATAAAGAAACAACCAATTAGATTTAGACTTGTTGAAGGAGGTATTTCGGACTTCCATTTGTTTTTTATTCACAAGGATCACTCATGAGTGCAAGGTGGAGAGCATACTTTGATGTGAGAATTTTTAGGTCATTCATTATGTGTGTGAGTGTAATAATAATAGAAATTAAAAGTTCAAATGAACGATAAAAGCAATAAGGACTAAAATTTTGACTTTTGTCCTTTACCTTCAAGGTTCCTTGAATTTTGAGGCACTAACCACACAAAACAATGATGTTAGGTTAATCAATAATTTCTAAAAAAACTAATTCATAAAGGGACACATGGGCGCTAATTATGATAGTTGCATGATTATGACATTCGCATGGTTATCAATCAAAGGACTAGGTAAGCTTGCACTTAAAGTATCTATTGTTTGTATGAATACCACATAGAGTCTTTGTAGGTGAAATCATGTGGGAACTGTGTCAATCTTAAAGGGATTTTGACACAATAGTGCAAAAATGAGGCGAATAGGCATGCCAAACATTGGGATTACATAAAAAATGAATTTCTACAAAAACCAAAACTTTTAGTAAATGGAAAAAGACCAACCTAACTATAAACTAAGACTACAAATAACCATAAGCTAGTAACAAAGCATAAACATAACCAAGAGTTAGAATTTGGATCAAACTCCCTAGTGGAGTTGTTAATTTGAAAGGGGAGTTATGTGTTACATGTGTGCAAAAACTGTCCATTCATTGATTATGTGAGCTAATACTAGGAAAAAAATGTGAGAGTAGAGAATAAGCCTCAATTATCATATTAAACATGAAATTGGATGCAAAACCAATAGTCTCACAAGCATATTGGGATAAACAACATAATGTTAGATTAAATCCCAATGGAAAACCATGAAATGAATCACTTGGGAAGAGCATATTGTAGTAAGTGGGTCCTAAACATTTTTGTGGGAGTGTCCTTTGATCCCCTTAACCACTTGGTATTTCTTTATGGTTTTGTAGGGATAAAATCCCATTGTGGATGCCAAGCACTCAATAATTAAGAAAACCAACTGATAGAATGGAGGAAGGAGTGAGCGAAGGTATTTGATTTCACCTTGATTGTATTCCAACAACACAACTCTCCACAAATATGGTTTATTCCTCCTTAATAGTATGGCCAAACCCATCTATTTATAGTAGTTGGAGAACTATTGTCCATTACTAACCCACCATGAATGCCAATTAAACGTTGAAACGAGAGTTGTGATATCAGGATGGCCAATTAACTCCATATGGTGGCAATTAACATGGATTAGTAGTTATGAGAAAATTTGCAGATAGTATGTCATTGTCACACTATTTGGTTTTTTTCCTTGGAATTTATGTGCCGCTGGGAAGCATCTTTTTATTTATTTATATGGTGTTCCATGACTTTAGAATATTTTTCCACACAATTCATGTGGGTATTAGGGGATCTCTCATGTGATTTATGGGAAGGTCATTTGATGTTTTGAATTATAGTTTATTTGTAAGGTTTCCCTCGAATGTTGCAAAGGAGAAAAATGAGGGTGATAATAATAGGCCAAGACCAAAATACAATGACCTACAAAACCTTTAGTGAATTCCCCCAAAAAACAAAAACAATCATCTTAAAAATCATAAAATGTGGATATATGGGTACGTTTACAAGAATCAAATACTTTGGCACAAGCATAAACAGTTCTACAACCTAAACTACCATGATCAAAGGGATCTTACTCCAAACAAGGGATGTGTAGGCTTGACCTTTTCCTACATGTGAGAACCTACAACCCATCCACAAAATATTTAGAATCATCATTACTCTTAACCCATTCAAAGGCCCAACATGCTCCCAGACAATATCTCATAGAATGGGATGAAGTTATCCTTTGAGAACTTCAATTGGCCCTTCTCTTGATGATTTTGACAAATTCAACATTCTCCTTGCACCTTCTTTTTTGTCCAATACCTTTGAAGCAAGGGTTGCTTACCTTGAAATATCAAATGTCATTAAGCTTCCTCTCTCCAACATCAAGCTAAACCTGATATTTCTTGACTACCAAGCTTGAAGTTACGTAGCTAGTAAAGGGACCTTCAAATCCCCCCAAGTTTAGAGAGTTTTTTAATTCATTAATGAACTAAAGGTACAATCACATGGTCGACAACAATGATGATGTGATAATGTGTAGTGCTTTCCAGATAAAATATGGCAATGAAGCAAAACAACAACTTCAAAGCAATACTTTCAATGATGTCTATTAGAAACCAAAACCCGACCTTGGGGCCTAAATGATGAACATACTTGAATGGAAGGTCTAAAACAATGTTTTCTACAAGCCATTGTGACTGATGTCTATGGAAATACAATAACCTAGTTCAAATAAATAGGATAACTTACGTTTACTTGAAACTAGGCCAAGCATTGACCTCGTCCATGAATATGCTTGCACGAAATGGAAATGTGAATGGTCTATAACAAAATAGATCAACAACCAAACAAAAACAACTCAAATGGTGTCCTCTCGAAGGTATCCCAAAGCATAAGCTTAACCATCAACACCCATTGCAACTATCATTGAATGTGAGGGTGGGATGACAATGAGGTCACCATGTTGAACTAGGTTGTATACATGTAGGACCCAAGGAACCAAATTGCTAGCTTTTTGTTATATTTTATTTGTTGAAAATCTTGCTTAAGAGCCTGGGAAACTTGTTGAATCGAGACTCCTAGCCAATAGCAAAAGAAAATATGTAGACTTTTTTTGTTTGATAAAGCATTTTAATATATGACCATATTATATGGCAAGACTATAAAAAGATAGGAGGCAAATATATTTGGTTATACGAGAAGATTAATATGGCATAAAACTTGCAGGGCAATGATCATAGTCTTTACATTGATGGTAGGGATTAATAATCCATCCTTATCTATGGATATGAAGAAGGATCAATGCGATATTAAAAGATATTGTATTATTACATATGCAGAGGTTGATTGCCAATCAATGCATTAGTTTTGTTGATTTGATTAGCTTTATCTATCAACAATAATACTTCACAAAAGTGTTACCTACACATGGACCATAAAACATTCCACATAATTTATGCTCCAAAGTTTTTGTATTTTTTTCTCCCTCAACATGAAACTTGATGTTGAAAGGTTTTAGAGGAGGGCCCAAGGTTTTGGGGCAAGGTTAGTCTCTTTGTTAAACCATGGTTCCAAATTTTAACCAAACCACCATGACTACCAGAACAATTTCAATGTGGGTGATACTATTGAATTCCCCATATATCCATGGATTTTGCAAATGATATAAAAAATGAAAATGCATTCGGCATGTTCATTAAGATAAACATAGGTTATATTCAAATGGGAAGTATTACTTCTTCTCGAATATATGTTGAGCTCGACTTCAATCTTGATCCACTAGGTAACATTGTTTTAGAGTGGGACAATTCTCAATGGATCCAAGTATTAGATTATGAGACTGCAATTTTTTATTCCAACACTTGCCAAAAAATGAGTCACATGCAGGGATCCCATCCACCAGTTCTTGATCCTTAAGGGAAAAAATATAAAATCCTTAAACCCAAACGATGGCAATCATCGAAGAAAAATCCCCTAGGGTCAGTTCCAAAATAATATGCAAAACAATCGAGGCCAACAACATTGACTTAGATACCCAATGTTAGACCAACAACAATGGCTTATGTACTCAACCTTTCCTTTGAGGTGGCTTTGATACAAATTTTTATCTTTCCTTTTTAGGTGGATATTTATTATTGGAAAAACATTTCGTCAGTTGAAGGGACATCAAGAAATAAACAATTTAGATCCAAAGAAGGAAGTATAATACCCATCCAACTCAAAAGAATCTAGGATTCTATAGTCAATTTCTTCTCCAATCATTGTAGATTCTTCATCTGAATGGAAATATATCTAGAAGAAGAAGGGGAAAAAGTGAAAGCCCATTGTTTCTTTAAGTCATCAACTAAGAGACACAACATAACAATTATCTTTAGTTAGTGTGCAATAATCATAATAATAATCCATTTGCAAGTACAAGAGACGTTGAATAAGTCACAGGAAAGGTAGAAGGCACAACATGATCAACACAAAATAAAAATAAAAATCACTCAAAGCGAGAGATAGAGTTTGGTTACAACTGAACAAGGAAATACTATAGGGTCCTGGTCAGAAGATCAAGGCTTTGTGGTATGGCCCTTTTGAGGTATTGGAGAAGGTGGGAGATAATGCCTAAAAACTTAGTCTACCCCCATACACGTGCACTTACTCATTATTGAATGTGGAGAATTTGAAATGATATGAGCCTTCCATGTTGGATCAAGAGGAGGAGCAGGTCTTACCTACCATAGAGGACTTAACACCATATGCTCAAGTAGAGTTGGAAAAGGACATAGTTTTGCAGAGGAAGTCCAGAAATACAAGACATGGGCAACATGACCTTTGGCAGATTAGGTTGAAAGGATGAATTCTACGCAAGGCAAAATGGTACTCCATAGAGAATGTAGAGGAAAATTTTCCTCACCTCATTCAATAAAGATTTTGGGGACCAAAGCCCCCCAAAATTGGGAGGGATGATCCAAATTGGATCATCATATAATTTGTCATCTATCTTGGTACATTATAGGTGGAAAAAAATGGAGGAATCAACTTGCAGGACCATTTTAGTGGCAGGTCCTAGTTTGGAAAATTGGGGTCCAAAACCTTCCAAAACCATTTTGAGGCATTAAACGACATTTTTTTGGGTTACAGCATCCAAAACTTGTGCACACGCCCTTGACATTGATCTACACACCAAGACCTTTCCAATGATGCAAAAATCACCTAAATATGAGCTTGTGTGTGAAAGTTATGCCTCCCTCGAGTTCACCTGCCTTATTAACCACCATGGTACAAGTGGATGTCATGTCAACCCCCATTACTCACACATAGGGGGCTATACATGTGTGGAGTTTCAATAATATTCTAGAAGGTCCAAACCTTATCACTAATTGAGGGTTGAGGAAGTCAAAACCCTAACCCTAGAGGGAAGATTTTGTAGCAGCCTCTTCCTCAACTCTCCTAGATGGAAGATTCTATAGCAACCTTTCAAGCCACAATGTCATATGCAACTCCATAGTGAGTTGCCCTTTCCTTTGTATTTCATTTTAATAACTGAAGCAAAGAGAGAAAAGTGTAGGCCTCACCTTCAAGTTAGGTTTTCTCCCGTATTGGGTTTCGCAGGGTAAATCTTGTGCTTATTTTTGTGGATGGTGTTCTTTCATTTGCCTATTCTTTTATTTTCATATTTCGGTTATTTTATATAATAAAAAAAATAGAGCAATAAGTTATAGATAACAAATATGCGATCTAATTAGGAAATAAACCTGCATAATAAATATTTCAGCATATTCTAAGATCTATTGTGACAAATTGTTCTAGTGGAATATCCACGACAGTGTATAGATCATATTGGTATCAGAGCAGTTTTCTTTGGGGTATTTGTGGAAAGTTGCAGGATCCGAGAATTAACTTAAGAAGAAAGTTGTAGAACCCTAACCACAATGGATAAGTTTGTTCACAACAACCATAAAAGTCCAACATAAGATAAATTTGTGAGGTTATAAGACCAAGTTGTTGACATATCTCACAATATGGCCCTCCTCATGGCAGCTCTAGCAAGCAAGATCAGACCATTTGGGGAGGTTGGAGGCTCTAACTCAGAGATTGGATCATAGGGGATGCCAAGAGATAATGAAGACCCATAAAAGGAGTCAAGGAAAGAGTCCGAGAAAGAGTAGACAAGTTCCAATGGCATTACCCCGTCGTAATCTTTATTTAAAATGGAAGCAAAAGTGGATATCAATCCATACCAAGGTGATATCGATGTAGTAAAGTTGAAATATTGGTTGCAACAACTAGAGGTCTATTTTGGTGTCCACCATATAGAAGAAGAGCATAATATTTCTTTTGTGAGACTAAAATTAGAGGGCCATGCATTAACCTAGTGGGAAAGTCACAAGGAAACACTTAGGCTAGAGGGTGACTTCCCAGTAAATAAGTGGGAGGATTTCAAAACCCTCATTAAGTCCCAATTCTACCTTATTGGGTTAGTATAGGACCAATGGATCCATTAGCATTACTCCAGGAAAAGGTAGGGGTAGAGTGTGCAAGAGTGCACCACTGAATTCAGGAAGATGGTTATCATGTTGGGTATCTCTCCCAATAACCCAAATGTACTCCTTAAGTATTTGGGGGGTCTACATAGTCATTTTTGAAATCAAGTGATGCTCTTCAAGCCCAATACAATTGACGAGGCATATGTGTAAGCACATTATGTGGAAAATATAGGCCACAAGAAAGGACAACCAAGTGGTCCCAAATAGAAAGAGCACCAAGGCGCTTCCAAGGAGGGGAAGAAGAAATGGAAAGGAAAAGAGAAAAATACAGTAGCCACTACACATCAGTGCAAGGATCCAAGTAACCAATGTAACCATTGAAATACCAATTGTCACACTGAAGAAATGTGTTGGAAACTTTATCTAGATATGAACCCTAAGAACCATAAGAAGGATGCCAAGAAGAAGAACCTTCTAGCCACAAATTCAAGCAATTAGGTAGAGAGCAACTTAGATGTGGATGAGAATATTGCTTGCACTTCATTGTAAAAGGAGGTGAATCTGAGTAGCCTTCATTACAAGAAAGAGAAGGAGATGACAAAACTCTTCCATATCAAGATCTAGGTCTAGAATGCCAAGGTAGACACTCTATTCTTCCAGTTCACTGGTCAATCTCATAGCAACCAATTTAGTCAGTGTGCTTGGGTTGGATTTTCGTGATCATCCTAGCACATATCCATTGGGGTCGGTAAACAAGGATGCAGAGATCAAGGTCACAAAATAGTTTAAGATCAAAAAGTGCAGATTTTATTATTGAAGTGGAGTTAGATGTAGTACCCCTTGACGTGTGTCGAGTAGTGTTTGGAATCTTTGATGAGGGATGCAATCTTCATGAGGAGAGAAAACCAATACCGCCTAATTAAGGATCGGAAGTTATACATTATCAATGCACACAAAGGTAAATCAAAGATCTCCCTAGTAAGTGCCAACCAAGCCAAATAGTTGATTAGTTCTAGTAAGAAATATGTGTTGCTTTTCTTAAGAGAGAATCGAACATGTGATGAATCGATTAGGGTAAAGGCATCCTTTGAGGGATGTACTTGGGAGAAAAAACAATAGTTGGAGGAGTTTCTACATGCATACAGAGGAGTGTTCCAAGAGCTTAAAGGGATACCACCTAAGAGGAAAGTGCAACACAAGATACAGTTGTTGTCTGACTCCCCATTACCAAATATTAGACTGTATAGACAATCCATTATGGAAGCACATGAAGTGAAGAAATAGTTGCAGTAGCTACTAGAGAAGGGAGTAATTTGACCAAGCTCCTTACCTTGTGAGTCATCTATTATCATGGAATTGGCATATGTGTATCGACTGCAGAGCTTTGAACAAGATTACACTCAAGAATCAACACCCTCTGTGTAGGATCAATGATTTATTAGACCAATTGTAGCATGGTGAGTACTTCACCAAGTTGGATCTCAAACCAGGATACCAAAAAGTACATTTTAAAGAAGAAAATACATGAAAGACCACCTTTAAGACAAGGCAATATTTGTATGAATTGTTGGTCATGCCATTTGGCTTATGTAATGCACTAGCTACATTTATGAGAATGATGAATGATGTATTGCACTCATACTTATATTCATTTGTTATATTATATTTGGAAGATATATTGGTTTATAACTCTATCTAGGAGGAGAACATCTCACATCTCATGCAGGTCTTAGAGACTGAAAAAGCACCAGTCACTGGCTAACCTCAATAATTGTGAGTTTGCTCAACAATCATTGGTGTATTTGGGGTATGTGATTGGTGGAGGGGAGCTCATGAAATATCTCGCAAATATGGAGGCCGTCATAAAATGGCCAATTCCTACTAATGTCATTGAAGCTAGGAGCTTTGTTGGGGCATCACGGTACCAATGAAAGTTCATAGCATCTTTTTCAACGATAGTTTCACCACTCCACACCATAACAACTAGTGGTAAGAGTTTCGAGTGGGGAAAGAATCAACAGAAAGCTTTTGACGAGCTAACAAGAAATATCAGTCAAGCACTAGTTATCACAATGCCTAACTTCCAAAATCCCTTTGAAGTGTAGACATATGCAAGTGGGTATGCTATGGGTGTAGTTTTGATGCAAGGAGGTAAGCCAGTATGCTATCATTATGAAATGTTTCATGAGTGAGTCTTAAACTACCCTACCTGTGACAAGGAACTTTGTGCGTTGGTTCAAGCTGTTAAGAAACGAAAGCACTATATAGTGGGAAAGGAAACCATTATCCACACATATCACCAACCACTATAGTATTTGCAACCCTATAGTAAGTTTCAAAAAACCAGACATTACAAGTGGATGGAGGTTTTGCAACAATTTCATCTAGTCATCAAGTATAAGAAGGGCAACACTAATAAGTTGGCATACATGCTTTCAAGGCCACCCACATCCAAGATTATGGCTTTGGGAACTCCTATGCACATGGATCATTTTACCCATGATGCATACAAAGAGGCATACACAAAATATGAGGACTTCAAGGAGGTGTTTCAACAACTACAACGCCAAATTCATGTAGAAGAAGGTGAAGTAAAGGCTCACTATAATCTCCATAATGGGTTAGTATACAAGCTAGACAAGATTTATGTTCCTAAAGGTGAAATATTTAAACTTATTAGAGAGGCTCACACCTCCAAGACTGTAGGACATTTTGGTGTTGGGAATATAGTTGTTAACTTGCAAAGGTATGTGTATTGACTAAGAATGAAAGAATATGTAGCCCGTTATATTAGAGGATGCATACTTTGTTGTACCATCAAACCCGATAATAGAAAGAAAGGTCTATACATCCCTTACCTATACCTACTCGACCTTGGGAAAGCATTTCCATGGATTTTGTAGTGGTTTGTCAACAAATAGGAAGGGACATGACTATATTTTTGTGGTAGTAGACAGGTTCAACAAGATATGCATTTCTCGTGCCTTGTAAAAAGACCATCAAAGGAAAATAAGCCTTCGAATAGGTCTAGGTGCACTTTGGGATGCCGAGGAGCATCATCTCAAACATGGATACTAGATTTCTTAATGCCTTTTGGATTACACTTTGGGAGAAGATGGGCATAATTGAGGAGATCTACAACATTCCATCCACAAACAAATGGGTAGATAGAAGTAATCAATAGGATGTTGGTACATCTTTTGAGGGGTTAGAATAAAAAGAATCCAAATACCTGGGATGAATTTTTTTTCTACATTCGACATTCTTAAAACATAGCAGTTCATACTTCTACTAATAAGTCCCCTTTTGAAACTTGCTTTAGATATTTGCAACATTCGCCCTTGGATGTTGTTCATGGAAAACATGGAAGAGTGGGGGAAGAAACCAAGGGAGAAGCATTGAAATAAGATAAGTTTGTTGAAAAGATTAAGAAAATCCATTTACAAGTACAAGATATGCTTAAGAAGTCGTGGGAAAGGTATAACGCATGACATGATCAACACATAACATTAAAATTCATTCAAAGTGGGAGACAAAGTTTGGTTACAAATGAACAAGGAAAGACGACAAGGTCATGTTAAGAAGATCAAGGCTTTGCAGTATGGCCCTTTTGAGGTATTGGATAAGGTGGGAGATAACGCCTACAAATTTAGTATAACCCCATACATGTGCATTTACTCAGTGGTGAAAGTGGAGAATTTAAAACTCTATGAGCCTTCCATGTTGTATCAAGAGAAGGAGGAGAGGATCCTACTTACCATAGAGGACTTAGCACCATATCCTCAAGAATAGTTGCCAGAGGACACAATTTTGCAAAGGAAGTCCAGAAGTACAAGACAAGGGTAGCATGAACTTTGGTAGATTGGGTTGAAAAGACAACTTCCGGGCAAGGAAAAATGGTACTCCAAAGAGAAGGTATAGGAAAAATTTCCTCACCTCAATTAGTAAAGATTTTGGGGACCAAAAGCATCCCTAAATGGGGAGGTATGATCCGGATTGGGTCATCATATAATTTTTCATCTATCTTGGTACTTTCTAGGTGGAAAAAATTGGAGGAATCGACTTATAGGGCCATTTTAGTGGTAGGTCCTAGGTTGGAAAATTGGGGTTTGTAACTTTCCAAAGCCATTTTGAGGCATTGAATGACATTTTTGGGGTTACAACGTTGAAAAATAGTGCACATTGTTGATATTAAGGTAGATTCGGGAGGTATCAACCTCCATTGTGGCCTTTGACAATATTAGAATATTTTGGAAGCAAGAAAAGAAGTGAATGTAACCCTAGAAGAGATGTCGGCTAAGAGAGATAATTAATATGAATTAATTAGTGCCCAGAATGAGAAGTCAGCCTAGGTGTCAGTCTTCACTTTACACACAACTCTCAGAATCACAGAGAGACACTTGTGTGCACTGCAGTTGGGCAGTCTTGTGCGCAAGTTCTGGAGAAAGTGTTGCCTCCAGTTTTGAAGTCTATAGTTTCTATCTTTATGGGTTGGACTCTCTGATCAACTTTGGTTACTTCTTCCTTGCTGCATTAGCCTTGCTTGGCTATTGATTTGCTACCATGATTCTTCTCTCCGTCAAGGTCAAGGTGCTCGGGGGTGGCTTCAGCCTATGGTTGGGTGACAAGAGTGATAGTGTCTATGGTTAAACGAGCACATTCTAACAGGTTATGGGCCCCCATATCCTTCATTTAGTCTAACCTATGGAAGGAAGCATAGCCATAAGGATACTAAGCTCGTTGAAGAATTGTCGCTAGGTTTTTCTAGCAGGAGCAGTTACCAAAGCATTATCTCTAGGGTTACTAGCAGGTGCAGCTGCAGAAACCCTAAAACCATGATCCAACACCTTATGATGGAACATCTCACTCAAGAAGAAGGTATCCAAGTGCGCCTTAGTCCAACGCACCTCTTGGCACTCTCACAAGGCAGAAACGTCAAAGATGAAATTTTGGATCAAAGCGTGACCAGTCACCAGTCAACATAAGTCATGAATGAAAAGACTAGTCATCTACACTACTCAACACTCACAGGAACGATTGAAGATGACATGTGGATAATTGACAATGGAGCTTCTAGGCATATGACGGGAGATCAAGCCAGACTCTCCAATCTAAATGAAAAGAAGACATCGCACAAGGTAGAGCTCGAAGACAAAATCACTTACCGAGTCGAAGGAATTGGACAAGCCTTCGTCAAGTTGAAAATAGGTAACAATGTTCATTTGAGCAATGTCTTATATGTACCTGGTTTAGAAAAGAATCTTATATTCATATCTTTCCTAAAAGACAAAGGAAATAGAATAGCTTTCGTAGATGGAAAATTGTTGTCTTGGCATAAAGACTCCAGCATAAAGAATGCTAAGGTTATTGGAACCCGTGAAGGAAATCTATATAGACTACTAGAAAAAAATGGTGAAGCTCTTGTACATGATAAAGTCAATCCCAATGAACTTTGGCACAGAAGGTACGCTCGTGTTAACTATCAAGCATTACCTTTTCTCAAAAATATGGTTGAAGGAATACCAAAATTACAGTCTACACATGAAGGAATTTGCAAAGGATGTGCTCTTGGAAAGAATATCAAGAAACCATTCCCAAGCAACAACAATAGATCTAAGGAGATTCTAGATCTAATACATTCAGATGTTTGCGGTCTGATGCCAGTCAAATCTTTAGGAGGTTCTCTTTACTACATAATCTTCATAGATGATTACTCGAGAAATGCTTGGTTATATGTTAGGGTCCTAACCCGCACATAGGTAGAACAATATATTCGGATGTAATAAAGGTCAATATTAATAAGGCTTTGAAATAAAATAGAATAAGTCGAATGTAAGAAGACCTAATAGAAGCTTCCGCTTCTAGAAGGATCTTCCTCTAGATGCTTCTTTTGATAGACATATTTAGTATAAATAGGAGTCGAGGGTATGAGAACCCTAGCTTGGAGATTATTGCAATAGAGCTCTGCTCGACTAGAGGTTGCCCCCTCGAAGAGGCCTGTGAACATTGCTCTCAGAATCAAAGTGTTATTTATGTTGTTATTCTTATATCATTTCAGTGTTATTGTGGTGATTATTCTGGCTATATTGTTGTTATTCTGCCATTTCTAGCATTTTATTTATGTTCTGCATACTTTTTATATCTGGTATATTACAAGTGGTATCAGAGCACTTTCCTTGGCAGAAATTGTGGGTAAATTTTTTTTTCAGGGTAGAGACATATTCCAGCGTCTTTAATCCACGGAGATCTGTCGTTGTGCGCATAAACTAGCGGTTGAGGGATTCATACATGCAAGAAATACAAGTGGTTCTTAAGCGCACATATGTTGGCCACCCTTGTAACCCCTGCTGGTACCCCTTCGAGTGGTAGCGCATTAGACAGCACCTGGGTACGGATCGACCTAGATTTCCTGAAGCCCTCTTTAGATAAACCAATCGACTGTGTGACTGCTATAGTTCCACTAAGAACAACACTTGGGAAGATACTCTCTAGTACCTGGGTAGTTAGGTAGTACGGCTAAGGGTACGGTCTATTCTCCTTAATTAGTGCCCTGAGATAATGGGCCGAGTACTACTGTTGGACCCCACATGTATATCAGAGAGCTATAGCACAGGGAAAACCCTTGTCTATAGAACCTTTGAATACCTAACCCTTGGGGATAGAAACGTAAACAAATTAAAACAGACAAGATCTATTGTCGCGCAACTGTGTTAGGGTTGCCAAGTAAATACACATTTCTTTCTGGTTAAGCATTTGGGCATTTCCTCTCTACAGTATTCTTCAGTCTGGAAAAATTTTCACCACTATTTGAGACCTATTCCATTGGATTCATCTCTTCTCCCTTATCACATTCATACATATCATTTTTCGGCAAAAATTTTTACCCCACCCACCCCTTTTCAGTTCCCCCATCCTCATGACCCATACCCATAGCCAAGACTTGGAAGCCCGCTTCAACACCTTGCAATCAGGTCTCTTCGAGACCCAACAAGAAGTGAAACAACTCAGTGCCAATGTTGTCACCATCAATAAAACCATGTAGTCCTCGATGGAGGAAATCAAACAAGACCTCACCACCCAACTTGAATCTGTCTTTTTGGCACTCTGCACCAAACTGCATATCCCTACAGATAACCCTTCCTCTTCCTCACTTCCACATACTGAAGGTGAACATTCCTCCCATTCCCATAACTTTTAGAACCATCACTTTCAACGTGACCTACGCCTTCTGCGGGTGGATGTGACCAAATTTGATGGCCCAAACCTCAATGGTTGGGTAACACAAATGGAACATGATTTCTCTTTACATGGCATTAGATATGACTTGGCCAAACTCTGGTATGGTGTTCTCCATATAGATCAAGAACGTTGGCAATGGTGGCAATGGAGAAAAACTTCTCGTCAAGGGTATATTTCTTGGACACACTTTGTGGCCAAGCTTTATGAATGCTTTAACACCGAAACCAACCATTTGGATCATTTGACAAAGTTGAAACAATCAGGAACAGTGGAAGACTTTATAGCTTCCTTTGAGCACCTGGATTTTCGGACAGAGGGCATGTCTGATGCTTTTTTCCGAGAATGTTTTATCAGTGGCCTCAAGGATGAGATTCGGGCCCATGTCCTCATGGCTCGGCCTCAGAGTTGGGTGGAGGCTTCTAAAAGAGCTAAATAAGCACAAAAGGTTGTATCTTCTCAAAACCGAAAACCCTCCTTTATCCCTCGCCCTAAACCAGTAAATCCCACTACTCCCTCCACTCCACTAAAGATCCAAAAATTGACCAAGGCTGAAATGGTTGAATGCCAACTCAAAGGCCTTTGTTATAATTGTGATGACAAATATTTCCTGGGCCACAAGTGTAAGGAACAAAAGTTTTTTATGGCCATCTCCGAGGATATTTTGGAAGAGGATATTGAAACTCCCCTTGTGTTTGAGTCACCTAAAACCCCCGACATAACCTCTCCCTCAGACCCTCTCGAAGTAGAACCGATCATTTCCCTCAATGCTCTCACTCACTTCTTCGCTCCCCAAACCCTCAAGCTAATCGATTACATAAAGCATCAGAAGGTCATCATTCTGGTTGATAGTGGAAGCACCCATAATTTTATTCATCGCTGCATTGCCAAAGAAACTCATTGCTACATCCATGTCGTCAATAATTTCCAAATCATGATTGCCAATGGTGGCTCCATGAAATGTGGAGGGCGTTGTGAAAATGTATGTCTCCAAATTGGTGACTACCACCTAAAATATCATATGTTTGCTATCGACATGGGCGGTTGTGACATTGTGTTGGGTGCATAATGGCTAAGGACTTTGGGTCCCATTCTCATGGATTTTAAGGAATTAACCATGCAATTTGACCAGGAGGGCCACCAATATAAGTTCCAAGGCATCATCGTCAGTTCACCTGAGATCATTAGTTCCCATCGCATGGAAAAGTTGCTCAAAAAGGGTCATTCTGGTGTTATTGCTCAACTCCATGCCATATAAGCAACAAAAACACCCTCGGTGTTGCAAGACCTCCAAGCCATCCTTTCTAAACATCAAGTGGCCTTTTCCACTCCCTAGGGATGCCCTCCTTCACGTGGTGTTCATGATCATTCCATTCCCCTTCTACCCGGAAGCCTTCCTCCCAATATCCATCTGTATCGTCACCCCTTTTCCCAAAAAATGAAATTGAGAAAATGGTCCAGGAAATCCTTAATGCAGGCGTTATCCGCCCTAGTATGAGCCGCTACTCTTCTCCTGTGGTCATGGTCCTAAAGAAAGAAGGCTCTTGATGAATGTGTCCTGACTTTTATGCCCTCAACAAACTTACCATTAAAGACAAATTTCCCATTCCTGTCATTGATGACCTCCTGGATGAATTGAGTGGCGCCCAATTCTTTACTAAACTTGATCTTTGTTAGGGCTACCACCAGATACGTATGAAATAGGCAGACATTCCCAAGACTACCTTTAGAACTCATGAGGGCCACTATGAGTTTTTGGTCATGCCCTTTGGCTTGTGTAATGCCCCCTCCACCTTCCAAAGCCTCATGAACCATGTCTTTTGTCCTTTTCTCCATCATTTTGTCTTAGTTTTCTTTGATGATATCCTCATCTATAGCAAGACCTGGATGGAACATCTTGCTCATGTGGATTGAGTTCTTCATCTACTCTCTCAGCACCAACTTTTCCTAAAATAGTCTAAATGTGCTTTTGGTGCCTCAGAAGTAGAGTACTTGGGTCATCTGGTTGCCAAGGATGGCGTGAGGGTGGATCCTAAAAAGATTGAAGCTATGCAAGACTAGCCTCACCCAAAGACTCTCAAAAGCTTGCCTGGATTTCTAGGCTTAACAAGTGATTATCGCAAGTTTGTTAAGAATTACGGAAAGATTGTACCACCTCTCACTGCTCTCCTAAAAAAGAACTCTTTCACTTGGACTCCAAATGTTGCTCAAGATTTTCAAACCTTGAAGATGGCCATGTGCACCACTTCAGTCCTGGCCCCTCCTGATTTCAAAAAGACCTTTGTCTTGGAATGTGATGCTTCAGGGAAAGGAATTGGTGTTGTCCTTATGCAAGAGGGTCGACCTTTGGCCTTTACTAGCAAGCAACTATCTGAAAGAAATCTGGGTAAATCTATCTATGAAAAGGAAATTTTGGTTATTATGCATGTCGTTGATTTGTGGCACCCTTATCTATTGGGGCAACGCTTCCAAATTAAGACATACCATCAAAGCCTCAAGAATTTTATGGAACAACACATTTCCTCCCCAGAGCAACAAAAATGGGTAACTAAGTTATTTGGCTATGATTATGAGATAATTTACAAGAAAGGCAAAGAAAATGTGGTTGTTGATGCACTTTCCCACAAATATGAATATGAAGGATCCCTTTTTTCTCTTTCCTTCATTGTACCAGATTGGCTCCAAGTCGTTCGCCAGGAATGGCTACAAGATCCCAAAAGTTCGCAGTTGATCCAACAATTGCAGTCCAGTGCTCCAGCTCCCCCAGGGTACTCTTGGCTCCATGATGAGCTTCGATACAAAGGTCGTTTGTATTTAAGTAAACAGTCAAAGCTTAAATCCACGGTACTTTCTGAGCTTCATGCTACACCGACAGCAGGGCACTCCGGGTTCACCAAAACCTATGATAGGTTCAAATGTTCTTTTTTCTGGGATGGTATGAAACAAGACATTCGTAATTTTGTTGCCGAATGTGATGTGTGTCAACGTAACAAGGGAGAAACAGTCAAATCTCTGGGCACACTACAACCGCTCCCGATTCCACCTGCTATTTGGAAGGACTTCTCTATGGATTTTATTACAGGCTTACCCAAATCGGGAAATAAATTAGTCATCATGGTGGTTGTTGATTTCCTTTCCAAGTATGCTCAGTTATGCGCTCTTCAACACCCGTTTACAACATCCACGGTGGCTCAAATTTTCATGGATCAAGTCTTCAAGCTTCATGGCATGCCACACTCTATTGTTTATGATCGCGACCCAACTTTCACAAACAATTTTTGGCAAGAACTGTTCAAGCTACAAGGCACCCAATTGCATCTCAGTGCAGCTTATCATCCCCAGACTGATGGTCAAACAGAAGTTGTCAACAAGTGTTTGGAAACATATTTGAGGTGTTTTGCCTCGGAAAAGAAAAATTAGTGGGCTCAATGGTTACCCCTAGCTGAATGGTGGTAGAACACTTCTTACCATACAGCTACACACATGACTCCTTTTGAAGCGGTATATGGACAGAAGCCACCTTCAATTCTCTTATACTTACCTGGTGTCTCGAAGGTCCAGGCGGTTGACCAAACACTTACAGTTTGAGAGGCTATTCTCCGTACCCTCAAAGAGAATTTGGTCATGGCACAAAATCGCATGAAGCAACAAGCAGATCAAGGTCGCTCTGAATGTCAATTTGAAGAAGGGGATCAGGTGTTTCTTCACCTGCAACCTTACAAGCAGAATTCCCTCAAGGCCGAGCATTGTCAGAAGCTAGTGCCCAAATTTTATGGTCCTTATACAGTTCTGAAGCATGTGGGACAGGTGGCCTATCAGTTAGTTTGCCCAATCATTCGAAGCTACATCCTATTTTTCATGTTTTCTGCTTAAAGAAGGTGATCGGAACTAAGTGCCAAATTCAAACCAACCTTCCCGAGTTAGCCGAAGAAGGATCCATTTGGCTACAGTCACAAGTAGTTTTGGACCCGCATGAGCGTCGCCTGCGTCTGAGAACCATCAAGGAAGTGTTAATCCAGTGGAAAGATACAACTCCAATAGATGCCACTTGGGAACCAGCTACCATTCTGCAGCAATTTCCACATTTCAAGCCTTGAGGACAAGGTTGTTTTTAAGGGGGAGGACATGTTAGGGTCCTAACCCGCACATAGGTAGAGCAATATATTCAGATGTAATAAAGGTCAATATTAATAAGGCCTTGCAATAAAATAGAATAAGTCAAATGTAAGAAGACCTAATAGAAGCTTCCGCTTCTAGAAAGATCTTCCTCTAGATGCTTCTTTTGATAGACATATTTAGTATAAATAGGAGTCGAGGGTATGAGAACCCTAGCTTGGAGATTATGGTAATAGAGCTCTGCTCGACTGGAGGTTTCCCCCTCGAAGAGGCCCATGAACATTGCTCTCGGAATCAAAGTGTCATTTATGTTGTTATTCTTATATCATTTCAGTGTTATTGTGGTGATTATTCTGGTTATATTGTTGTTATTCTGCCATTTCTAGCATTTTATTTATGTTCTGCATACTTTTATATCTGGTATATTACATTATATCTCTTGAAGACAAAGGACGAAGTATTCAGCAAGTTTCAAGAATTCAAAGCAGAGATAGAGAACCTCACAAACAAAAAAACCAAGACCTTGAGAACAGATAATGGAGGAGAATACACATCCAAGGAATTCGTTGCCTTTTGCAAATCGGCGAGGATTAGGAGGGAGCTGACTATTCCTCATAATCCTCAACAAAATGGTGTAGCAGAAAGGAAGAACAGGTCTATTGAAGAAACTGTGAAGGCATTACTAAACAATCAAGGTTTATCTATGTTTTTATGGGGAGAAGCAACCATGACAACAATATATGTTCAGAACAGAAGTCCTCACCGCATATTAAAAAATATGACTCCAGAAGAAGCCTTCTCGGGAAAGAAACCTAATGTGGAAAACTTAAAAATCTTTGGATGCCCTGTTTACTTTCACATTCCCAAGGACAAAAGGAATAAATTAGAACCCTCGGGAAAGAAGGGCATATTTGTGGGATATAGTGAATCATCCAAAGCCTATAGAATCTATATCCTGGAACAACATAAGATTGAAGTTAGCAAAGACGTGACCTTCAATGAAAATATGGCTTTCAAGAAATCCATAGAAGAAACTATAGAAGAAGAAGAGTATGAAGAGCCTATTGAAGAAGGCACATGTCTTCCAGAAAATCAAAATGAAGAAAAAGAACAACTTGATCATTCGATGAAACCATGTGAGACCATTGATTCATACACTGTACCCAAGACCAAGAAACGACCAGCTTGGCTTGAAGCTACCCTACAAGAAGCAGAAAGACTCAAGGACCTAAGTGGGACCTTCAGAAAAAGTAAGAAACCCAAAAGATTCTCCAGCTATGCAGCATGTATGAAAAAGCTTCTAGACGAAGAACCTACCAAGTTTGAAGAGGCAGTTCAGAAGAAACAATGGAAATAAGCCATGAGAGAAGAACACCAGTCCATCATGAAAAATGATGTATGGGAAATTGTGCCTAGACCTAAAGAAAAATCAGTAGTAACATCAAAATGGGTATATAAGGTCAAACATGCAGCAGACGAAAGCGTGGACAAATATAAAGCAAGTTTTGTAGCTAGAGGGTTCTCCCAGAAGGAGGGAGAAGACTATGATGAAACATTTGCTCTGGTTGCTAGATATACTTCCATTAGAGCTATCATGTCTCTTGTCGCTTCCATAGGATGGAGTTTACATCAGTTGGATGTAAAGACAGCTTTCCTCAATGGAGCAATAGAAGAAGAAGTATACATTGAACAACCTCAAGGGTTTGAAGTACATTCCAGAGACACTCATGTTTGCAGACTAAAGAAAGCTTTATATGGACTCAAGCAATCTCCAAGAGCTTGGTATGCCAGAATAGACAACTACCTAATGAGACTTGGTTTCTCCAAAAGTCATGTTGATCCAAATCTTTACTACAAAGTCGTGAGCAATGCACCTGTGATTCTACTGCTATATGTCGACGATCTATTCCTAATAGGTGAAGAGTCTCTCATCATCCATTGCAAAAAGGAACTAGCTCTTGAGTTTGATATGAAAGATCTTAGTCTCATGCATTATTACTTGGGACTAGAAGTATGGCAGAAGCGTGGTGAAGTATTCCTTGGACAAGGAAAGTATGCAATAAAGATTCTTTAGAATTTTGGAATGATGGATTGCAAATCCATGGACACTCCTATGACCACAGATATAAGAAAAGTAAGAGATTTGGATTTTGATCCAGTAGATCCATCACTATATCGACAATAAATTGGGTCATTGATGTATTTGGTAAATACTCAGCCAGAAATTTGCTTTGTCGTGAACACACTAAGCCAGTTCTAGGTGGAACCTACGCATGAGCATTGGATAGCTACAAAGCATGTTCTAAGGTATATCTGTGGGACACTAAACTATGGTTTAAGATATACAACATTCAGTGATATACAGCTTCATGGATTCACAGATTCAGATTGGGCAGGAAGTGCAGACGACATAAAGAGTACTTCAGGGATGTGTTTTAGCTTGGGCTCCATTATGATATCTCGGGGCAGCAGGAAACAGAAGTCTATAGCACTCAACACAACAGAAGCAGAATATATCACAGCATGTGAGGCATGTACAGAAGCAATATGGCTGAGAAAGTTGATTTCTGGATTATTTGATCAGGTTCCATATTCGACAATAATACATTGTGACAATCAGAGTTGTATAAGGCTATCAGAACACCCAGTGTTTCATGAACAGTCGAAACACATTGAGATAAAATACTACTTTATTCGAGATAAAGTCCAACAAGGAGAAGTAAAGCTTTAGTATATCCCCACAGATGAGCAGACAACAGATATCTTGACAAAGCCTCTATCCAGAATAAAGTTTGCATATTTTCGAGACAAATTGGGGATTGTGGAAATAACTCCCTTAGTTGAAAGGGAAGAGACTCTCCAGGTTGGGAGGGAGTACTAACATATCATTGATTTGAGGATAGTCATTTTCAAGTTTGAAAAATTGTCCAGATCGAACGATCATTTTTGTAATGAAAATGGTTTGATGGATTGATTATGTACCATAGACAGTGATTTCCCTTGTGGTTAACTTGGGAAATGGTCTAGGAAAGTCTCTCTTATTGACGGTCACTCTCAGTAGTGGTCAAGAAGACTGGTCTGCCTCGCCGGATAGTCATTCTTTTGAAGCTCACGGTTGTGAGTAGTTTCGAAGAATGGTTTGTTTTGGAGGTTGGTGCAGGACAGTCGTTTCCTTAGGAAATGGTCTGGATAGTCATTCCCTAGGGTAGATTCATTCTCTCCAGGTTGCACTTTGTTTAGTGCCGAAGGAATGGCCTAGATAGGTGAATGGTCCAGGTTCAGCAATCAGGGACAGGCATTCCCTAGGGAAGATTCATTCTCTCTAGGGTGCACTTTGTTTAGTGCCGGAGGAATGGCCCAAATAGGGAATGGTCCAGGCTCAGAAATCAAGACAATTATTCTTCCTTGCTTGAGAAGAATAGTCCAGATAGCCCATCATTGATTTTCTACTCTGAGGGCAGATGCTCTTCCAGATCTCATATATGTGAGTGAAAGAATGGCCCAGATGACTCAGTTTATATCATAACATTGTTTCTGTGCAGGTTGATATCAGTTGATATGATTACTATGAGACTGTATGTCTCCAAACAGTAGAGGTATGCTACTATGGTGGATATGTTCCACTGTTTGTGACCATGTGTCACGGATTGAGTAGTTGTGTACTACTGTGGATAAACACAGTTGTGTTCTATCAGTTGACATTGTACCAGTTGTCATGGAGATTATCCAGTTGGATAATAATGATGGTGCTCATGATTTAATTAGCCTGTGTGGCTATAATGATGCTACCAGTTGAATGGTCTCTTTGTGCTCAAGACCATTATCAATTATACCTCCCTAGCTAGGAGGGAGTGTTGATATTATGGTACCTTCGGGAGGTATCAACCTCCATTGTGACCTTTGAAAATATTAGAATATTCTAGAAGCAAGAAAAGAAGTGAATGTAACCCTAGAAGAGATGTCGGTTAAGAGAGATAATCAATATGATTTAATTAGTAACCAAAATGAGAAGTCGGCCCAGGCAGTCTGCCAAAACTAATATAAATGCAAGGCGTCAGTCTTCACTTTACACACAACTCTCAGAATCGCAGAGAGACACTTGTGCACACTGTAGTTGGGCAGTCTTGGAGAAAGTGTTGCCTCCAGTTCTGAGGTCTATAGTTTCTATCTTTATGGGTTGGACTCTCTAATCAGCTTTGGTTACTTCTTGCTTGTTGCATTAACCTTGCTTGGCTATTGATTTGCTACTAGGATTCTTCTCCCTGTCAAGGTCAAGGTGCTTGGGGGTGGCTTCAACCTATGGTTGGTTGACAATAGTGATATTGTCTATGGTTAAA